>JANHFL010001311.1:194909-228165 GCA_032468155.1 Oxyrhabdium leporinum
TTTCTTTCTTTCTTTCTTTCTTTCTTTCTTTCTTTCTTTCTTTCTCTCTCTCCCCTTCCTTCCTTCCTTCCTTCCTTCCTTCCTTTCCTTTTTTTCTGCAGGATCCATATTTTTCTTTTCTTTTTTTCTTTTAGCCAGAAAGGAAGTCTTATTGCCATTTTTTTCTTTTTGGTGTTAACATTTCAATAAACAGAAGCTATACATTTTTCTTTTGGGTGGTTTTGTAGTTTGGCTATGAAAAAACAAAAGCTACACAAAATCTTTCAAAGTTAATACAGTCATATTCCTGACTGGTGGGAACATTTAGGCAATGTACATTAAAATAGGGAAACAGAAATTTAAAATACTTTTGAATGCATCTCCATTTGTGTTGGTAAACTGATGTGATTCTTTTTCTACTTGGTACCCTGTCCTGGAGATAACCGAAAGGAAATATGGAAGATTAGCATGTTCTTAAAAAAAAGAAAGAAAGAACATATTCCTTTCAATTTGTATCTGTCCAAGGTCAGTAATACCTGTCTGACTATATAAGAAACAGTTGCCTCTATTGGTTTTTTTAAACGGGGCATTTTAAAATATTTCACTGTTTTTCTGAAAGCTGGTTGACTGCTACTAGACAGCATGGATTACTATTGTGTTAATTCTTGTTTTGAGATGAAAAATTAAGGATCACAGAGCTTGTTGACATTCCCATTCCCAAAATCAAGAAATCTCTTCTATTTATGAATACCTGAAGACTGAGAAAATAAGGGAATTTGTCTTTCTCCTATTAAACAAACTTAATATATTAATAATTTTCTTGAAATGTTACAAAATATTAACATAGCAATTTTTTAATTAAACATAGCCAATCTAAAATATTATTTTTATTAAATTATAACTTCCCCATAATCTTAATGGAACTTATAATCAACTCTTTATACTGATTTTTATAGAAACTTTTATAGAAAAAGTTTCATTGGGAAAACTATTCCCAAATATTTAAAAGATAAATAACAACAATTCAAGTTCTAATCTTTATACACACTTTTCAATATCAATAAATGTGGTGAAATGAAAGTCTAAATGGTTAGTTGTAGCTCTTGTTTTAGTTTATGGTTTTGTGTTAAATACCCAGAAGGATTTTCCATTCTTTTCCGTAAGTAGGAGGCTACTCTATCCACCTAAGGATATAAATAATGCATACTAAAATAAGAACATGTTTTGATGTAAAAAGAACTATAGAGAACATTTTCTTAGCCTGAATATCTATACTCTAGAAAATGCTAGAGATAAGAAACTAAACAATTTCATGCCTCTTTTGAAACTATGATGGACAGAAAATTGATTATAAGAGCTTCTGTCTTGCTTCAAAGTTACACAAAGTTCATCTATAAAATGTGAACAGGAAAACATATTTAAACAAAATGATATAGCAAATGTTCAATTCATTAACCATTTAAATCAAGTTTTCATTTAAAAAAAATATTGATTTGTTAGCCTAAAGTGAATTAACTTAGAAAGGAGAACATCAGAAAAAGTCAATAAAATATAATCCTGTTACATGGTTTCAGTCTGAAAAGCCCCCATATCAAAACTAGTACAGTTTTTCATATATCATCTAGAAAAAATGAACTGAAGGGATTTCATCAGGAACATAACAGACTGAAGACAACTTTGAGAAAGCACAGCCAACAACTGCAGGTAGGAACAAGGAGTGGATAAGCAGACTGACTCCTTTGACTCTCTCTGGAGGAAGGGAGAGGGTATATACAGTATAGATGTCTCACAAGAGACGCTGCAAGGCAGCAGTCTTCGGAGAGTGGAAGAACCAGGAGATTAGGGAATTTACTATTCTTGCTCCAGCTGCAGATGCATTTCCTTTGCTAACCACTTTAGGAAATTGTCTATTAACTACTTTAAAGAAGTTAGACACCTTCAAAATGAAAAGAATTGGAAACACTGGGTGTTTCCAATCTTTCAATTTTTAATGTAAGAAAATGAAACAGTGTTTTATAAGTTTAAGAATTTAAATAAAAAGCAAAAATCAAGGCTGTTTTGGCTATAGAAAACAGTAGAATATTTGATTTCAAATATTAAGACTTTATACAATTAATTTTAAGGAATGAAAGCATTTTTGAAGAAGAAATATTATTCTTGTTTTTGGAAACATAACAAAGTAAACACATTGTAGTGGAATTCAGAGATATTTTTTGAAGAATTGTAATGGGGCTTTAACAACATCAGCTATGTCCTGTATTCTTTTGAACAGTATGTTTCCAGAAAAATCTGATTTGGATGGACAATATGAACAAACTTTTATTACTGCTTTAGAAAAAAAAATTGGATGAGACTTTAAAAATTAAGAAGGAAATAAACATGTCAATCCAAGAGAACAATTGTAATAATTTTTTTCTTGCTGGACTTAGAAAGAGACTTGTTACAGTTTTGAAAAATTTAAGGTTGATAATCATTTCAGTGGATTAAGGAACAAGATTATTTTATGCAAAAGGCAGGAATATAAAGTTGACATAATATTTTGGGAAGTTCTTTTTGGACTTGCTGACATTTGGACTGAAAAAAATGTCATGAACTGGATTTGCTTATGCTTAAGAGATGAGGTATGGAATGATAAGCTTTATATTTGTTAACTAATTTGTTGTTGGTTTTTTTAGGGCTTTGTTGGACATCTGACACCTAGATTGGAAATGGCATTGTGTGATGACTCCCCCAGATGCCTCTCCAGACATCAATTCAGAGGAGCATGAACCAGTCCCAAGAACATCAGGAGGGGAGTTGGTCAATGGAGCCGACGCAGGGGCTGAGAGTCCAAGTTAAGGTGAGTGGTTGATGGAAGAGAAAATGGACAAATTGAGAGCAATTTGGCCGAAGCACCACTGCAGCAGGACAGCCCTGATGTTTCAGCTGCGAAAAGCAAGCAGCTGCAGCCGATCAGAGATAGGAAGAGGAACTGCCTTCTGCACCTGATCCGAGAACACATAAGGCAGAGAAAAGGCAAGAGTAGCGAAGGTCAGACTGATTTCTTGAGAGGAAGCAGGCTCACCCTTCTCGATGGGCTGCACCAGAATCTGGCTATTTAGCACAGCAGACAGATGGATATGATGCTGGGAACAATGTGTTCATTTCCTAGTCGTGTGTTTCCTGGTTGTTGTGATTCCTGCCTTTGGATTTGACAACGACTTTGGATTGTGCCTTGCGAACACTGGACTTTTCTTGCCTTGTGAATCTTCCACTGTTGTGGATTTAATTTTGCCTGATGGATTTATCTTTTTGGGGAAACTTTCAAGTGCCTTGTGGACTCATTGCCCTGTAGATTTTTGATGAAGGGAATTGCTGGGGAATATTAATAAATCCATTAAACCACCATTATTTGCTAATAGTTAAGAGTTGAGTTATGGGATGATGTGACTTATGGGATAAAGAGTTTTGTATCTGTTAATTAAGAGGAAGTGAAGAGATGGTGAAATTGCCTATACTTGGGATGAAGGTGGGAAGTTGCTTTCTTAGCTTCTTCATTTCTCTACACCAGAAAAAAACTCAATTTCATTGAGGGGCGCATCAAAGTTGTGTTTGACCTTGGGGGCCAGAGGGGGCATGGCCAGGAGGCACAGCCATCTCGATGTCTCTCATGTCGGGATCACCTGTCGTGGCCCAAATGCTGTGCCAGCGAAAATGGAGCTTGGGAAGGCTGCCCGTGGTCCTCCTGAGCTCCATTTTCTTTGGCAGAGGGCTGCAGGAGGCAGTCACAGCTGAAAACAGAGCTCGGGAGAGTCGCACGCGGCCCTCTCAGCTCCATTTTTGCTGGCAGAGGCACCGCGGGCCAGTCCTTCAGTGTTTCCAGGGCAGCCTCACGGGCCAGATCTATGTAGAGGCCTTGAGTTTGACACCCCTGCTCTACACTTTTCTTTTGTTTTTGCTGTCTTGCAGCTTTTCTTTACATTTATTTTTCTTTAGTTTATATTATATTATTGAAGTTAAGACTTTAATAAAAATTATTTGAAAACAGAAAAAATGTACTGAATACAAGTTTTAAGAAGGTGCATAACACTCAAACGGAGGGAGATGTACAACTCTGGTATGACTCAAATATAGCCAGAAACAGTTAAAAGATAAACAGGCCACAAAAACCACAGTAATAAATTTATGTGTTTTCTGTCTTGCCTTCCACAGAATAATTGAGAAGATGCTCAAAAAGCTTCCCTCAGATATAGGGTTTGCTCCTAGCAGAACAGTTTTAAAGCTTGATGTTTCTGTTCCTCTTCTCTATCACTTTTACTGAAGCAGTGAGATTCCTATTTAGATTCTCTTCACATCTTTTGATTTTTAAATTACCATTAAAATACATATTAAATTAAAAAACAAATAATTTAATTGTGTTCTTACTCATTTACACTACCATTTTATTTTATACCCAAAATCATTCACAGAATGCAATTTTATCTATAAGTGTTTATAAATCTTATCCTGTATAAAATAAATAAATAAATGCAAGAAGAAGACTGATGCAACCATATTAACACATTTGTGTCATTATATATTTAGTACATTCATATTAAAAACAATTTCAAAGCAGGCTATGATTTGTTAAAAGAATAACAAATAATTCACAATGAGTTAAAAAACAATAATAATAATAATAATTCAATAGCTCTAACAACCATTAAATGTAACACATAAAACAAGAATAGCAATCTAATCTAGACAGATAACGTAGCACCAATTAAACCAAATGTCTGAGTAAACCTTCAGCTGTCTCCAGAAGGTTAAAAAGCTTGGAATTGACTATAACTGAACAAGGAAGGAACTCCATAACTGTGTCTTTGTATTAAGATTGATCATGGAACATGTGACATGCACAAGGGGGTATCCTACTTCTTTGGTAGGAAGTACACACATGAAAAGAGAGCATCATATATCCATGTTCTATATCAAACAGATCTTATGTCATTACATGTACTCTAAACCTGGTTAACAGCAAACTTGCAGTCACTGCAGTTCTTTCAGAATAACATTATGGTAGACTGTACAGTTTGCTATGAGTTTTTGTAATAGTGCTTTTGGGTCAATTTTGAATGCAGCCTATATATATTACATTGCAACAGCCCTCTCTGGCTTGGTTATCCCTGTAACATAAAGAGGCAGCTTACAAATTAACCAGAACTGCCTCTCACTACTCATAATGTAGAGTTTATCTATGACAGTAGTATGTCTGCAGGTTATGTACCCATTCCTTCAGAACTGTAATCCCATTCAAACCATATAAATTCTTTAATTTCTTTACAAAGGAACATCTTGTAAGGATTCACTCTTATTTATTAACCTTCATTCAGCAACCAATGCACCTACATATCAGTCTAGACCAGTGCTTCTCAAACTTGTCAGCCTTAAGATATATATACTTCATCTCCCATGCTGACTTGTAGAATCCTGGGAGTTGAAGTCCACACATCTTAAAGTTGCCAAGTTTGAAAAATATTAGTTTAGATCGTGCCTGTTTTCTGATAATTTCAAATGATACACACAGAGGAACTGATCTGGGTGCTCCTGGCATACTGATAACTCTTAACTTCCTAATGATCTATCAATAGCATCATATAGATGTCGAACAACAGAAGGGAACAAATATATCACTCAACATATTTTTCCATATATGGCCTTCTAAATACAAATGAAAACAATCTAAATTAAAAAAAATGGTGTTGAGGAATACTGCAGTTATTAAGGAGAATCTACAAGGTCATACACTACACACTCCATGATGGAGAAAACAGTACCATATAAATAATAAATGAAAGAAGTGGAAAGTTATATACAAGTCACTAGAAGCAGAACCACAATAATATTCCAACTGTATAAGGCACATTATTCTACAAAATCTTTTTAAAGCTCTTTTTAGAATCTTTTGAAGGACAAAGATGGGGAAAAAATCTGACTTTACAGGAAAACTATTCCAATGAATTGGTATTGGAACTGAAAAGTAGTTTCTTTGTAGGCCAATTTTATTCGTCCAACTGGAATGTCACCAGTGTCTAGAAACTAATGCCAAATTCTGATGCATAAGCCTGATGGAAACTCATATACACACATGGATTCATCTAGTCAAGGCCTTCTGACAAGACTAAATCAGCTATGAAGGACAGATACTCCAGGGCATATGATTGGATGCACAAGCTGCTGAAACCGATCTCATAAAACTGCACTAGGTTGAAACAATGAACATCTAATTTGAACTAGTATTAATTTTTGGCATTCTGACAGCGTGTAAATAAATGATTTTATCCTTCAAATACCTTGCAAATAAATTACAATAATTGTCTATTTGCTCCCACACATCAAAACACGTGAGTCCTTTATATATCTTTTCAAAGATGCAGCAGTGGTGGCACAAAAGGCTTATCTGCAGCTTTTAATTTCACAGCAGGCATTATAATATGTTTTAACACCTGTTTATTGTATTCACAACAAGTTTTCTACCCTTTATGTTCTAATTCTCTTTTGAGCAGCTACATTTCCTGTCAGTCTTCAGGAGGTCTTCTGGCTTCCACAATAATGAAGACAGTGTTGATGATTTATTAAATTTATATGCTACCAACTTCCAGCAACTTTGGGTGATTAATGTTTAACTAATAATGCTTAAGTGCAATTGTATCAATAGCCTGGTCTTACCTCGCTATCCCATTGTAAGAATAGGACCTCGACAAAAACACTGGCTGGATTATCTGGAAAGATCCACAAGACATTCAGAAAATGTTTATATCCTATTAGTTACTGGAGGCTGTCTCAAATAATTATACTGATTTGCTTTCTCCAAAATTTCAAGGACATACTCAACAGCAGAAGTATAAAATCAATTGAATGTGTGGGCAGAGTTCCCAATTAAAAGATTGCCAGGAAAATAATCATTTTTTAAAATTTTAAGGTATATTTCCACCTCAGTTGATGAAATTAAAATTCCAAAGCTCTTCTCTTGATATTCTTTGACTACAATGCAGTTCTAAGAGATACTGAATGAACAGGAGGCAACTCAATATGCATGCTATTTCAAAGGAGCATTGAAAATAAAAAAGATTCCATTATTAGTTGAAATGGGACTAAGTTGGAAGAGAAGGCTAGCTATCTTATTTAAGAACAGCTTAACAGGATGTTGGCCAGACTGTGAATTTCAGCCTGAAATATATTCAGCCTGAAGTCTCTGAAACCATGATAGCAAATACATGTTTGAACAGATAGCTAGAAGTTGAAGATCTAGGAGGCAATTTAGAGAAAAAATACTTTACATTCATGAAATTACTTAAACTAAAATAGGCAGGAATAGAAGAGGCATCGGAAAGTAAATGGTTAATGATGTATCCCAAGGACTGGGTTTTATTGCTAGGATGTAACAATATAAAGTCTTGTTCCTGATCCTCAATTACCTTGGCATTTGGAATCTCAGTTTTTGTTCTCCAGTTTTGATTCATACAGCACATTGACTCCTATTTACTTTTGGTCATGTGGTGCTCTGTGTTTTGACCTCTGGCTATTTATTGACTCCCTCATGCGTTCCCATTATTTTCTGAACATAGCTATTTATCAAGATCAGATATGAAAACAGGGCAAAGAAAGAATAACTTAAAAGACTGTTACAGTGTAAATTCACTCCCAGATATCAGTATAACTTACTTGATTTGACTTAGAAACATAGAAGGATACCTTATACTGAACCAAAAAGAATGTACCTTTTGAAGTCAATAGTAACTAACAACAGAAATCTAGGAATCTTCAAAATTCCTTTTCTTATCTGCAGACATTCAGGACCTCACAAATTGTGGTATAATGCTTTGTTTTTTCTTTGGAACGATCTCAATAAAATATTTACTTCTGAATAAAAAGATGCCAGCTGCCATCTATTATTCCTACACCTAGAAAATGGCATACAGGTAGTCCTTGACTTATGAGCATTTATTTAGTGACTGTTCAAAGTTATGATGGTGCTGAAAAAAGTGACTTGTAGCTGGCCAACACATGATCATTGCAGCATCTTTCTACTCATGTGATGAAAATTTCGATTCTTGGAAATCAGCATGTATTTACAATGACTGAAACATCCCAGAGACATGTAATTGCCATTTGTGACCTTCCCAAGACAGCTTCTGATGAGCAAAGTCAATGGGAAGCCAGATTCATTCAGCAAATGTGTGAGTCACCTAACAACTCTGGCAAAAAAGGTCATTAAAATTAGGTGCAACTCATTTAACAATTGTCTTGCTTAGCCCAAGGATGTTCCAGCCCAATACTGGTCATAATTTGAGGGCAACCTCTATTATGCATATAAAGGACAGATAATGTACAATAAGAAATAACTATTTCAGTTTATAGTACAAGGGAAAGATTCATGAAAAATGCAGCATTAGCAGAAGATGCATATCCTAACTGAAAAATATATGTACATGGTTTGGCAAAAACTCAACATCCTTTGCTATATATAGTTATATTAAAAGAACATTGGATACTGCTACCACACATAGAAAAGCATCACTTTAAAAAGAACTGGAAAAAACAAGAGAACAAAATTGCTTGTATCTATAATCCAGAAGAATTGGTATCTGGAAAGACATCCATAAACATGCAGCCTGAATATTGTTATCACTGTCTCCAATTTAAGAATACATGGGTGGCCTAATCATGATGGGATTTGAGTTAGCTTACAACTATACAACTATGAGCCATGGTGGCACAGTGGTTAGAATGCAGTATTGCAGGCTAACTCTGCCGACTGCAGCAATTTGATCCTGACCAACTCAAGGTTGACTCAGCCCTCCATTTTTCCATGGTTGGTAAAATGAGGACACAGATTGTTGGGGGCAATATGCTGACTCTGTATTTTGCCTAGAAAGGGCTGTAAAACACTATGAAATGGTATATAAGTCCAAGTGCTATTGCTATAAAGAATACCTATATTTAATATCAGATAAACACAATAATTCTGTTTTTCCCTTTTTAAAATGTTCAAAGTATTTTCTTACTTTTTATTTTGTTATTAGATTTATCCCACCTCTGTTCTGTACAATTTAAATGATGTACATAATGCTCCTGCCTATTTTCCTCACAAGAATCCTGGGAGAGTTGGGTTGAGAGCAAGGGCCTAGCTCAAGATCATTCAGATAGCTTTAGAAAACTATAGTTTTAGATTTCTGGTAACAGAGAATATTAAGAAACTTGATATATTGGAATTTAAAAAAAACTAAATTCATATTACATGTTCTCTTACCATTTTCACCAGAAGGTAATGATACAGTGTGTGTTGGCAGAGTATCAGAGTTCACTTTTCCATTTTCAAACGTGTCATTTTCAGTCTGTTGTAACTGCCAGTTGAGGCCAAATAGATGCATTGCTATTGATAAAGAAAATATATCATTTCACCAGTTATACTGGGAGAAAAAAAATCTATAATGAACAGTGAATACATTTACATGTTATGCTATAGCTAACATTCATATTTTAAAATACAATATAAATGAATATTTTAATAAGCTCTTAATTGTTTTACTTTGTTTTCGGTTTAGGAAACATAGCGATGTCAGATAAATTTAAAAGGACATATAAAATTCATTAGAAATTAATTTCAGCCATGAAACAATAATGAAGAATATCCCTAGTACTCCATAATTCTCCATTTAATAGAAATAGAAGCAAAACTTAACCCATTCCCTTTCTTTCTGAAATGGAAATTTTAGTAATTTCCATCTGTGATTTAGTGACTTTATATCTTCCTAAACCATCTTCAGATGGCCAAAATTATTTTAATTTTAAAATATACAGCTCCTGTCCAATTTCATTATACCTTTATAACTGCATCTACATTTCTGATTTATTGTACAGACAACTATGCTTTAAAAAATATATTCATACATACTTGCATTTAAAATAAATGTAATTATTCACATGTCCAGGAATAAAATAATTTTGTTTCTTTGGTCTAAGGATAAACATATTTATCTGGAAATAAATACTACATTGTTGAATAAAAAGCACCATACCTTTTAAATTAAATGAAGAAGTACAGAATGTTGTCTTCTGAACATGACTTTAAGTTTGTGTACAAAAAAATCAGGAAATCAGTAACAGCCAATAAACCTTACATGTAGCCTCATGCAAACATTTCTCAATTCGCTTCTGGCTCAAAACAAACTGGGATCACTGAACTAAGTTCTTAAACTATACAAGGAAACAATATGCTTTTTCCCTTGATGTGGAAATAAAGCATTGAAGGCAGCAACTATTTTGGTTGTCCTTTAAAGATAGCCTTAATCTTATACACTTCTATGGATAATACATGAAATACAGCCTACATTTTACAGTTTGAATTTGAAGTGAGCTCATTGTTGATCCATTTGGCCTGATTGAACTTTCCTGTTACTTATCCTTCCATCATTCATGACACTTTGCCAGAAAAAAAATCCTACAGAAATCAAAATATCGGAGTCACTTTATTGATACTAATAAAAGTATGACTGAACTACAGATTTTAGGCTTTCTTTTAATGGTCTGATATCTTAATGACACGATGCCTCTTCATATCAATTAGTGTTTTGTATTTGTAGGGAACAATCCTAAAACTTTTTTTAAGGAGGTCCAATCCATGAACTGTGCTTTATTTTCACCAATCTATTGTAATGTCAATGTTCATTGTAAAAACAGATTTTTCAGCTGCAGAAAATAGAATTTATTTTTTATTTTGCCATGGATAAATTTTAATATCTTAGCTTGGGAGAGTAGTGCATTACTGTAGCACATGAAGACAAAGATTGGTCAATAGTTCAGGATTTCATTTCAGTTGATTAGCAAGAGCTTCCGCGGTACCCATTTCTGGGCTCCCAATTCTTGGCTTTGTTATCTAGATTACCATGTATACATTCTTGTTTTGTAGATGCTTCTAGATCAGGGGTGTCAAACTCAAGACCTGGATCCGGCCCACTGAGTGGTTAGATCTAGCTTGTGAAGTCGCCCTGGAAACATCAAACAACCGGCCCGCAGTGCCTCTGCCAGTGAAAACGGCGCTCGGAAGGGCCGCACATGGCCTGCCCAAGCTCCCCTTTCGGCTGTGGCGGCCTCCTGCAGCCCTTTGCCAGCGAAAACACATGGTCCTCCCAAGCTCCGTTTTCACTAGCAGAGCGCTTGGGCCACCACAGATGCCCCCGACATGATTGACGTTGAGCTGGCCATGCCCACCCAGCCCCCCGAAGTCAAACACAAACCTGATGTAGCCCTCAATGAAATCGAGTTTGACACCCCTGTTCTAGATCAACAGCTATAATTTGGAAGAGGTGATAGTGAAGATGGAATGCCACTATTTATACCATGATTCCTGCAATGTTTTCACTATATTGAAATGTCATAGTACAAAGTAAGTTCATCAAGCCATAGCCTTTCTAATATCAATGAAAACATTTGTATTTTTTCAAGTTGTTCCTCCATAAATTGCTAAAAGTTTTTCTTTTCAATAATAGAAAAAATATAGATGAAACTCTCTTCTGTATCATCATCTTAGACAATAATATAAATGGTAGTTCCACAGAATATACTTTGGAATGTGGTAACTACTAATGCTATTAATGTCAGATTTTTTAATGGCTTTCCTTTGTGTTCTTTATGTTATATATAAAGGCCTTTGGCTCACATTTTGATTTTCTTTTCTTTTATACATCTCAACATTTATTCTTACTTATTTCCAATGCAACTCACCTGACTAAATATCATTTCCTGAACACTGCTAGAACATCTTGTTCTTTTTTCAAAGCATTTATTTATTTATTTGCATAGCAGCACATCTCACTAATGTGATTCTGAGCAGCTCATAAGTTAAAAAACAATGACACATTTATGCAAATAAAATGATTATGAAAATGATTAAGGTTAATCAAAAACAAAAGTGTGGACCAGTTTCTGGATAATATAACTTGGAGGCTCAAGATAGTTTACTACAATGAAAAATACAAAGCATAAAAAAGACAAAATTAAAATTAAAATCAAGTCATTAAAATAATTAATAATTAAAACCTTGGTAAAAGCTATTTGTTTTTATCACCTCCTTAGAACTCATTCCATAGCCTGGGAACTATAAGAGAAGGTACTTTCCCACATAGTAACTGAGTTTCTTGCAGTATGGGCATTTTCAGATTTCCAATTTTCATTGATCTAAATAGATGGGCAAGTTCGTAGCCGCAGAAGCATGTAACAGAATTTCAATATTTAATTTGTGTATTTGAAATATAGAAAATGCTGAATATTTTTTAAAAATGAAAATGCAGCAATTAAATATCTCCTGCATGACCTCTATCTGGTTATAACACAACACAATGCTATCCCAACCCCACAATGTAATTTACAGACATTTTAACAGAACTGCAGATAAACGAAAATTTATTAAGACATAACCAAAGAGATGAAGATTACATCCATTGTTTTTTCAGCTTTTCTCTAGTTTTGTTTTAAATGCAGCAAACTACACACACAGACTACAATGAGTAAAGCAAAGCAGCTACATTATATCCCTTTCCACATGGTCCAGCTAAAAGTCAGTTTACAAAGCTAGTTTGATATTAGAAAATTAGCACAGAAGGAAAAAAGTGGAGTAATCAACCTGTACATGCCAGTAGGTTTTCAAAATTTGATATTTGAAATATATTTCTTTAAAAGATATAATAAATTATTCACTAATAATTTTAGAAAAGTCAAACAAACTTGTATGTGCATGTCAAGCTACAAGATAATTGTGAAATGGCTGGGCATATTAAAAATATGCATGATAGCTTGACTAAAAGTAATAAAATCTATTACAAAGATTTATGGAGTCAAATATAGCAAGGTCAAATGAATGTAACATTCAAATATTAGAGTTAGCTAAAATCCCGTTTTGTAATAAAATTTGCATGGCATGTTACAATTCAAAAATGATAGAGAACGCAATTCTTTAATATTCCACAATAAGATGGAAGCAACAATTACAACAAATATTCCATAATGATATAAGGCACTGAATAATTTTATACCCACTTGGACTATTATTTTATTGGAACATGAAATGAAAACATGAAATTGCAAATGAAATGCACATTAAAAGGAATCTAGTTACAGCAAACTTTTCTATAGATTGGAAAAAAGCAATTTATATATGAGTTCATATCAAGTTTACTGAATGTGCTATTATTATTTTTTAAACACTGGTAGGTGTATTTATCACAATATTCCAAGGGAGAATCAAATGTACTCAGAGCCTCACAGTAACTGCAAGTCAGTATGTACAAACTTAGAAATAAATTATGGTGAACTCAATTATTTCTGAAAGGTCTACTCAATAATACATAGGTTAAATTATTAGCCTTTACTACCATAATGAAAGGCATATTCAATGTAAGTATGTGAAGTGCTTCCATGAGAGCTGTCTGTTATACTTCTGTTATAGTAAAACATTTATAGTCTTTCCACACCTAATATTTTATAGTGATCATCAAAAATATCCTACTGAATAGCAGCAAAAACTTTTCCTCTAAAGAAAAATGTGATTTCTTAAAAGTGCCCTGACCTCTTTAGTCATTAAATAACTTCCCTGACAATTCTATTAAATCATCAGGAAACAGTTTGAACTAAACATGTTGAGAAAGGTTATAAGAAAGTGAAAAGACAAGGAGGGAAAATAATCTATTTTGAATATTTGAAAGAAGAAAGTGCTATATAACTATTTTCTGAGTGCTTTTAGAATTTGAAATCTATGTTAAATGTGTGCCCTGCAGTTACCAATGGTTTATAGTGCATTTTATATGTTTAATTTGTGTCTCACTTTCTTACAAAATACATATTCACAAAGTATTGTTAAAATTAATATTGTGCCTCATAGTATATAAGATTAAGATTATTTTAGATTCCATAGGAGTACATGGTAGAATTGCATATTTTTTTTGTAAATTAAAATGATGGATGCACAAATACAAACACGCATATCCACATACACAAATATACCCACAATATTTTTGGTAACTTCAGAAAAATGTTAATTTTGTTCTGATAACTGATTTATTTCTTTACTATGGAATCAGAAGGAAAGATTCTATTGTGCTACCCAAATCCAGAAAGTAATTTTGTAAAAATAAAAAAATGTTCATTTGAAAATGTATCTTTCAAAATTGAAAAAAATCTCACTATACATTTATAATTTTAGAACTACTTGGTAGCTAATCATTTGCTTTTATGCTTTAAAAGCCACTTACCTTTTAATCTCTTTTTATACACATTTCATCGTGCTAGATTAATTAACAATTTATAGTTATATTTGTAATTACAGTGTAAAGGTGAGCCTGGCAAATTATTTTATAAACGGAACAACTAAAAAGAAACTGTCTATATTACTAAAAATCATATTCTTTCTGTCAACCTGCAATTCATTGAACTGGAATCTGGAGATTCCAGCTCTAGAACATGAAAGAAGACTGGGAGGAAAAGCCTAGAGCATCTTTTGAGGATAGGATTCTGATGCTGGACTGCAGAACTTTGTGAATTAAAGGCTTTGCTTGGCAGCAAGATAGCTGAGAGAAAACTCAGAGACATTCCAATATCAAAAACTGAGCTATGGAAGGGAAGAAGACATCATAATAAAACAGAAAGTAAGAAGAGACTTGAGAGAAGGGAAATTAAATAGTGCTCTCTGACCTTGATTGGTTTCTTGCAGACGTTTCATTACCCAAATAGGTAACATCAATCCTGAGCTAAAATATTTTCCAAAATTAAATCTGTCAAGACTTTGTATTTTCTATATCTTACAGGTTTCCTAAGTATTCCATAAGAGCCACAAGTCCTGGATTAGGGACACATTGTACACACACAGAGCAGTCTAATTATAAACCTCTTTGTCTTTCATAACTAGGGCTTGCAGATTATTTGCATTTTTAGCTTTCAGGGTGCATCTGCTACCATTAGCAGATTATTGATATTTCTTCCTCCATTGTGAAAAAAACTCCAGGAAAATACAGCTCTGTCTCCCTCCTTGACAATTTGAAGGCAGTCTGTTTTATCAAGTTCCATCTAGACTGCATCTTCCTTGACTGTGTGTGGTTTTTCATGAAGGACAATGGTGTATTCTGGGTTCCCATTTTCCTAAAAACATCTGACAGCTTTACATGACTGACACCATCAAAGGCATTTCTACAATGAATAAAGCATATATTGACATCTTTTTGACATTCTTTGCCTTTCTCAGTTATCCAGCATGCATCAGCAATAGTATTTTCTTTTCTCAGCCTTTTCTAAATCAGCTTTTTTTCCTATGTAGAACTCTAATCTGTTCTGGAAAATCCTAAGAATAATTTTGTTATGAAATTAAAAATATTACACTCCTTCCTTTAACATTGGTATCTAGACTAACGTCTTCCAATCTAATTGACACTGTGAAATCTCCAGATTTTCTGGCATAGTTTAACTCTTCTTTTCTGGCTTGCCATATTTCTATAGATAGGCCATCAGTTTCTACAACCTTCTGATTTGATAATGACCAAAGGGTTGTTCAACTTTATTTTTAATACAGTACTAAAAGTTCTTAAGGTATTCTGAATTTCAACATATCTATTGTACAGTATTTATCTACATTCTTTCCATCTTTAATCTTTGAGTCAGTTACTCTATCCATTGGCATCCCTCTGATACCAATTCAAGGTTGGAATCTTGAGTTCAAAAGGTTTTCTTGTTTTCCCACATCTGCTTCCATTTCAATATTTTTACTGATGTTGCTGTAGTACTGCTTCTTGTCTCTCTTGAAAGCTCTCCAAAATTCTTTGTTAAGTTTCTTCTTGAGAACTTTGTCTTTTTTGTCTTTGTCTTTTCTCTTCTTGGCAATTTCCATAGTTTCTCCCAAGATCTACTTTATCTTCTATTTCTTCATCTTTGGCAATCTCTTTTTATATTTACCCTTACCAATTTCTTAGGATTCATTCTACAATTCTTCTGGTTCCCAATTAATGTGGCTGGGGATTACAGTGATTTGATGTTGTCCTTGAAAATAAAAATTGGAAGAAAATATACTGGGAAATGGTTGACCTTGTTCTTCCACTTTCTTAACTTGGAGCTTGCATAGGAGGCATCACTTTGTAATCAAATTTATCTTTCACTGCCTGAGCTCTTTCGTGTCCATGCTTTTTCATTCCATGTTTCTACTGTAATTGTATCATAAGATTTTCTTTTCCTGTTGACAACATCAGCAAATAGATGTTCCCAAAGCTTTAATTTAGCCACATCAAAACCAACATTAATACTCTGAAGGATTTTCAGGTCTTCCTCTTCGACATGTCAACATGAGAAGTCCTCATCTAGCGTTATATTGTCTATCCTGTTAACTGATGTAAATATACAATTATGCCTTTTTCATTGTTACTAAATGCTTTCAGCAAATGTAGCCCAAAATAGATGCCTTCTTCTTCAATTAGGTGGCTGGTATAATCATCTTGCCCTGGGTGTCTCTGCTGAAAGTACATAGTCTCCTGCTGACAATATATATTCTGGCATTCTTTGCTCATCACCCCTCCTCCCCCAATACACACAACCTCCCTTATCTTCCCCCACTGGAGAAGGTAGTATAGCAAGACTTGAGTGGAGTGAACCATGTTAGTTTGAGTGCATACTTTATTATCCTGCTGATTTTAGCTTTGTGTGCTCTTAGCTGTGTGTTGGGAAGAGGAAGACAAAAATAGGTCAGGCTCAGGAGAGATTGCCTACAGAAATTGCTTACTTGTTTGTTGTTCCCTCCTTTGCTTGCTTAAGAACTCTCCATTCTGTGAGAGAAGAAGGGGAAAGAAGAAAAAACTCCAGCAATTTCTATAGGCTATATCCTGTACCTGACCATTTTCCCCCCTCTCCCCGGCTTGCAGGGTGGAGAGATTAAGAGTAAAGGATTACAAGAGAGTAAACAGGCAAACATGAAACAGTATACAAACACTGGGCTGTTTGTATAGCAAGCTCAGAGCTGCAAATATTGTGACATTCCTTCTGATATGTATTCCCCACTGTGTGCCTGCTTGCTATCTTGTAATCCCTTCTTCTCCAATCTCTACATTCTGCAGGGAGGGGAGAAAAACAATGGGTCAGGCATAACACATTTAATAATGATTATGTAACTCAGGGAAACTCTGTAGGTTATAATTGTGGCCATTAGTGGTAGTTATTATTTCAGCACTTTCAGCATTATTTCAGTAACTTCGGTCACTGAATAAGGCAGTCAGTAAGCATGCCAGCTGGCACATCTGAAATTTTTCAATTTATTTTGGGAGTACACAGAATACTTAATCTATTTGAAGCTTTCTTCATCACAATAAAACCAATCCAGAAATTTTAAATATAATGTTCCACTTGGAATTGATTCCAAGCCCAAATTGTAACAGTTTCAATTCAATGATTTTATGAACTGTTATTTACCATACTTTTCAATCACAATATGCAATTTTGGAAGATATTTTATTAAAATAGTGATTGATTACAAGGATATATTTACTTTCTGAACTCCTACCTGTGGAATAAACATTCCCACAACCACATCCCATCAATTATGATCAAGAATTTTATGGCACCATGTTAATCATACTGCACTCTTTCTCATAAACTAATAAATTCATAAGTAAGGAAAGTCTTACCCAAGTTTAAAATTTATCTACATGTAAAAAATAGTCTAAAAGTACATTTTGAAGGAATACTCTTTTAAACAAGAAAATCATTACGATTAATGGGCATTCGTACTTGAACATTGAGAGGCTCTACAGTTTATATAAAATAGATGAGGTTATTCAAAATTCGATTGTTCCTTGTAATTCATTTAGAAGGGTCACAGGGTTCTTCCAACATCTACTCTCAGCTGGTCTACTTTCCTATTTTCTTCAGAAAGCTTTTGATATATTGGAAGCCCAGCAAATTATTTGGAGTTATTAGAAGAGCTCCCTGATCACTGGGAGGAAAAGCTTATCTTTTATGGTACACTGCTACAGACCTTTCCAGGACATTCCTATAGGCTAGCAACTTCTCCCCTTAAGGAACAAAGAATCTCTAAACAGATAGTGGAAATGAAAGATGAGGCTGAAAATAGAAAATGCCACTTTCTTGCTCATCAGTGATAATTTCCTTTCTTTTGTTAAATGAGCTCCTTTTTCTTTTTTTAAGAAAACAAGCTTCACAGCTTCAGATGAGGTCTGCCTGTTTGCTCCTGTCTAATTATGAGGAAGGACATTATAGGAAAATGGATCTTTCCAGGAAGTTTCCATTTTCCATTTAATAAAAATATTTATTCTTACCTGATTTCAGCCTTACCAATAGGGAAAGATTGAATTCTGACATTTTCTGTTAGCTTTGAAGATATTTCTCCTTTTCATGAAGTAAACTTGGATGGTTCTAGTACTTAGATTAGTAAGCTATTCACAGTGGTGCAGTGATTAGTACTGCAGGCTACTTCTGCTGACTGCCAGCTGCCTGCAATTTGGCAGTTCAAATCTCACTAGGCTCAAGGTTGACTCAGCCTTTCACCCTTCCGAGGTGGGTAAAATGAGGACTCAAATTGTGGGGGGCAATATGCTGACTCTATAAACCGCTTAGAGAGGGCTGTAAAGCACTGCAAAGCGGTATATAAGTCTAAGTGTTATTTCTATTTGTTCTTGTTCTTTTTTTCCTTTTGAGATTTTGACAGATTTTTTTGAAAGCTAAAGCATGCCAGTGACACAAAGGATAAAGAATAACAGCTATAAATTAAAAAAAAATAATTTAAAATATTTTTTCAGTGGTGCTTCCCTTCCGTTTCCCAATGACAACCTAAATATTTGTACATTTTATTAAACACTGCTAATTTTTGTTTAAATTACCGATTATTTTTAATGCATTTTTTTCTCTAGGAAAATAACACATTTCCTAGAGTATATCTAAGTTTGTCTTGATGTGTGATGTAGTTTATAAGACACATTCCTGCTTAAATCTGGTTAAGACTTTTAATATGGCTATAGTTGGTCAGTGCTGTAGGTTCTCCAATTTTAGTCTTCCAGGAAAAATGTCCAAATTTGTTCTTCCAGCTATGAACATGTATATTAATAAATTGTGTTATTTTTCATTTATATTTTCCAGAATTATACATAATAGAAACATTTATTTTTTTTCAACACAAATTTAATTTTTACAATGTTTAGAATATTTTGCTTTATTTCTTTTCCGTATGTTTGAGTTTCTTTACATGACCACCATACATGATAAAATGTTTTTTCTTGATTATGGCTTTTCCAACCTTTATTGTTACATGATCGATCTATTTTAATTATTGGTAAAGTCATTTGCCATCAGTAAAACATTTTACCGTGTACCAAGTTTTCTTAAATTGTAGCTTAGAGAAAAGTTATTTTTTCCCATAACCCCTTTCATTGTTTTACTGTGTCTACTCAAAGTTATGTATCTACTTTCTCATACAGCTTTCTATTTGTTCCATCTCTACATCATCTGCCCTAACACATGATCTTGGTTTTGTGAAACTGTTGGTAGGCTTTTCTTGTCCTATGCCATATAGGAAGTTTTGGTGAATTTATTACTATAAAATGTTGGGTTTTTTCCTCCAAATTAGGAATGTTGGTTAAAATTCTGATTTTTGCCCTTGGAGCAAGTAAAAGAAATAAGCCAGATAAAGTGCATCCACTGTATTTTTAAA
This sequence comes from Oxyrhabdium leporinum, assembly GCA_032468155.1. Lineage (NCBI taxonomy): Eukaryota > Metazoa > Chordata > Lepidosauria > Squamata > Cyclocoridae > Oxyrhabdium > Oxyrhabdium leporinum. The sequence goes on from JANHFL010001311.1 coordinate 214,600, forward strand.
AAAAAACCTTCATAAGAAGTTTAATCTTCCATTTTTATTTGATACAAAGAAACTCTACCAGTGTTCCCTCTAATGTACTATATTAATCCATACCATGAAATGATTGAGTTATTATGTTAAGGGTTAGGAGAAAAAGAGGACTTTTCTGCATTAAAACCCCAATGCAGTGCAGCATTAAATAGGATTATTAAGTTAAATTGAATTAAGCATAAAAAGGGATTATTCACGATTTAATTTATTTTCAAAAACTTGTTGGCTGAAAATTAGCATTCAGTTGCATTTAAATATACTTAAATTGTACGGAATTAGTTCCTTCAATTTCTCTCTCTTGCTTGTTCAAAGGAAATAATAAAAATAAAATTTATTTTATTAATTTATTAAGAGGATCTATTTTTCATGTTTTATTTACATGCATTTACAAATCTAAGATCATAGGTCATAGCAATAACAATTTTTTTTTAATTTTTGATTTTATACCTTTGTCCTCTAATTCCCGAATCCTTAAGAAATCAAGGTGAGGAAGTATACACAGCAGGTATACTAATCTTTCTTTTATCTGTTTCTTTTCCATGGTCTCATTTTCAGATGTTCTGAATGCAAGTAAAAATCTCTAGGATTGCACACCTTCTTTTATTGAATTTCACAATCACAAACAGTGGCTTCTTTAATTTTTAAATGAAATAAGTAAGAACTCTTTGTAGACCTTTACATTCAATATGGTATGGTCTGCAACAGGACAGATCAATTTACACAGGATATATTCTAATTTAGACATATGGAGGGCTTCATCTGTTGAATTGAAAGACATACTGTAAGAGCTAAGAAAAACTATTCTCATGCACATCTATCACTGAGCTAAATAGTCAAAATAGCTGAACGGTTGCAAATATGATGCTTTTCTCTAGCAAATAATGTTTGTTAATCTAAAGTATTCTCTGCAATAACATATACAGTTACCACCTCAACTTTACTCAGCTTTCTTCATTTTCTTTTTTAAATAAAAGCACATAATATAATTTTTTAAGGTTTTTAAAAAGAAATCTCATATTAATGCTAGAAGGTATGACTGTATCAATTACATCACAGTGTGCCTATTTGTTAATTACCTGGATAAGTGTTTTGTGAATTTAAATTAACATTTGCTCAGTTTTCATCACAGTAAAATTCTAATTAACTTTGAACCTTTATTAATATATACTGACACATGACTCAATTATAGTAAAACATTTACACCACATTAGAAACGGTCATTAACTGGGTCTTCAAATGTGACTTGTCATCTAAGTTGTTAACATCTGATTTTTCTGTCAAAAATTTCTTATTCCACTGTTTGTTTAATGTATGTCATTTTGAAACAGCTAAATTAAATTATTTCACACTAAATGACTCATATTATTAACTGCACATATGAGCAAGCATGGTCCACTACATTATGTAAATTGCTTTACTGAATCCAGACCTTAAAACTGTAGCCTTACGTATCAGATTTCACATTTAGAATGCTCGTCAGGAGTTACAACAGTGCTAAAAAAACCTCACTTACAAGACCCTATATTTGTGATCTTCAGTGTCATTCTGCTTTTATTTTCATTTGCTTACTTATCCCATACAAAAATGTATGGGATAAATAAGCAAAGAGAAAGAACCTCAGTTCAACTACCATGCAAAGAAAAACTGAAGTAAAATTGTAAGCATGATCATGGTCATATGTTTTTTACTTAAGAGACCACTACGCCTAATGACTAAGTTGCCAGACACCACTGTAATCACTAAAGCAAGCTTGCTTGCTTCCTTTCTTCTCTCTCTTCTCCTTCCTCCCTCCCATCTTCTGGAGCTGAAGCCCAACCACCCTGTCAGCTGCTACCTTATGCTTGCTTGTGCTTCACTATTACGCAATGACAGGGGTCTATTACAACTCACAGTGGTCAGGTGGGCATGGCTGGGTGGTTGCAACTGGGTCGCTGCGAATAGGTGGGCGTGGCTGGCTCGACACCGCTCACTAGGCATGGCTGAGTTAGGGTGGCTGGATTGGCCTGGAACAAGTTGCACTGGTTAACTCGACGTGGGGACAACTTGGTGCCCCACAAGCTCGCCTCCCCAAACTGCTGGAAGCCAAGCGTCTGCACGCACGCACGCACACACACCACATTCCAAGTTTGGGGTCTTATCCACCCAGAAAGGATATTCTTCTCCCCAAGCCCAGGTATGATTGACAGCTTGCCAGATGTGAATAAGTCTCCAAGCTTGGAATGGTGTGTATGTGTGCATGTGTGTCCGCATGCATGCAGCACGCCAAAGGACGTTCTTCTCTCAATCTTAGACATCAGTGGAATTGGCGTTTTTCTGTCCAGTGCCTGTCATGACTCCACCGGAGCCCAAGTCCATGGAGGAGGACGAGCCAGAGCTGGGGCTGACGGAGGAATAGGGCTTGGCCACGTTGGCTCCGGAAGAACGACCGGAGGAGCAGTATGAGGCAGCCCTGGGTCCCTTGGGCCTGGGAAGGATTGCCAGCAAGGAAGAACGGGCGCAGGACAACTGAGGGAGGAAGGAAGAGGGCAAGCAGTGGAGCAGAGGAGCGACGGAGCTCCAGTGATGAGCAAGGACCGCACTCTCCTGATCCCCCGAGCACAGAGAGTGGACAGGAGGCGGGAGCAGCACAGGCCAACCCAACGACTTGGGAGGAAAGTGTCCCACCTCGCTTCACAAGGCTCACCTGGGGACTGAGACTTAAGGAGACGCCATTGGGAAGGGTGTTTGTTGGTAACAAACATGGTATTCTTGGAGACTTGCATGCTGTTGCCGACGTCTGGATTTTACTGTGCTTCGTCTTGTGTGCCTTCCCCAGTTTTCCTGCCTTTTTGGACTTCTTGCCTTGTTTGCTGCCTTGCTAACTTTGCTTATTGGACTCTTGCTGGGCTTTTGCCTCAGGATTTGCAGGAAATGTGGGGATGTTTGGCGGAAAGTTGGAACAATAAAGGGAAGTTAGAACTGTTCTCTGGCTGTGTTTCTTCCGTGCCTTGCCCCTGGTCATCACAGTGCCCCCTCCTGCCAAAGCAAGAGGCGGAGGACTTTGCTGTACGTGGAAGTGTGAAGAAGTTTGCAGGAAGCAGTTTCCTCTGAGTTCAATTTCTGCCTTGACAGATCTCTGGAGAGATGGAGGGGGTGGCAGGGAGCCGTGTGGGGGAGGCTGGCCAGGCAAAGCAGGAAGGATGGAAATTCACCTTTCCCTTTAATTGCAAACTTTGCACGGAAATCTTTCTTTGGAGAGGAGAATTTATCCTGCAAGTGTGTGTGTGTGTGTGTGAGGAGGGGGGGTTTGAGGGAAATCCAGGTTCTGGATTTATTGCTTAGAAATATCAAGAGCAGGTCTGTGCCAAAAAGGAAAGTATATTTGCTGCAGGTCATGGAAGTTCATACATTGATCTGCTTTATATATAATTGTCGTAAATGTTGCTGTCATTTATAGCCCTGGTTTTATCCATTTTATACAAGCCAACCTAACTACAAAGTATTTACTACAAAATCATTGTCTATGAAGATTATTTTTAAACTACAGAGTTGGAAAACAATATAGAGATTTTAAAGGGAAACTATTGAACTTGTGATTGCTGATCTGCACCAGAGCATTGTGCAGTCTTCAGGCACTCATTTATAATTTGTTAATGTTGTCATTTTTTTTTCTTGGTTGAATTAAAAAGGTATCTTGAGAAGGAGTGGGTGGCGAGGGAACTGTGTGAGGGAAGACCGTCCCAACAAGCCAACATCCTTATCGTGCATGTTTGAAAATGGGAATTCATGCAGGATTGGGGAGCAGTGCTCCCCTGCCGCCTCCTCTTGCTCTCCAGAGATATGTCAAGGCAGAAGTTAGACTCCACATGTCCACACACAGCAGTGTCATCCTCCACCTCCTGCTTTATCTGGACAACCTTCCCCATGCAGCTCCCTTGCCACCCCCTCCTTCTCTCCAGAGATTTGTCAAGGCAGAAGTTGGACTCGGAGGAAACTGCTTCCTGCAAACTTTCTGTTCCTGTTTTGTTGGGAGGGGTTTCTGGACAGGGAATGCCAATGCCAAAGATATCTGGGATTGGGAGAATGTCTCCTTTGGCATGCTAAGTGCACCTCCCTCCCATTCCAAGCTTGGAGACTTTTATCAAAGCTATCAATCATGCCCGGGCTTGGGGAGAAAGACCTCTACTTCCACTGTGGGTCAAAGTCCTCAAACCTGGGATGCAGTGTGTGCGCACAAGCATGTGCTTGGCTGCCAGCAGTTTGGGGAGGCGAGGAGCTTGTGGGACACTGAGTTGTCCCCACGTCGACTTAGTGCGACTTATTCCATACCAACCTAACCGTCCCAAGTCAGCCACGTCCAGTACGTCAAGCCCACCACCTTGAGCCAGCCACACCTACCCAGCCATGCCCACCTAGTCATGGTGACCCGCCTGTGACCATCCAGCCATCCCTACCCAAGCCATGCCAACCTGGTCACTGTGAATTGTACCATTCTGCAGTGACAGACTGCTATGAACTGTGGGGAGGGAGAATGAAGGGGGAGGGGATGCTCTGAGAAACAAAATAAATGCTGGATCTCTTTGAGAAGGTGCCTCATGGAAACTCAGCTAGGAGAGGGTTGCATACCAAACTATGCTTGGACTGTCCAGTAAGAAAACATCTTGTCTGAACTAGATAATTTACCTTGGGGAGAGCAATGAGAGACAGTTAAGGGAGGGAAAAGTAGAACTTGGGGATTTTGGGATGTGATTTTCAGTTCTGATTTTGCACTACTGTAATATATTAGATTTCTAATAAGCTATACCTTTTCAACAAATGGAGCCAAGGATCATTTCTATTTAGAGGTTTAAGTTGTGGCAGGTCCAAAAGCCTCTGTACTCCCTGAGTTATTGGCTGAATGTTACTTGTGCAGAAATGTTGGATTTAGCAATGACTTCTTCAGGATTGAGCAAACTGTAAACGTCTTCAAGACTGATGAGGCCATCCCCTTGAAGACGTCAACATCATACTGTATAAACTCAACCATAGGTCATCTTCTGGGTGGCTTTAATCACCCAAATAAAAACATGGAGTAGCAAATCCTGTCCATCTCCCAAACAGTCACAAAACCAAACCTGCTCCAGATTACTTGCATATTGTGCTCCTTAGATGCATCCATGAGAGTCCACGTCTGAGCAAATCCAAGTGACTTTATCTGCCAGTGAGTATATTTCTCAGAGTGGCCCTTTAAATGGTCCTGCAGCTCATCTGTCCCTAACAAAGAGATTGTCTCACAATATTGGGTGCGCAGCTAACAAGTATATTAGCTTGGTTGCTCAACAGTGAGACACTGGTGAAGAGGGCACAGCAGTGCTTGCATTTTCTGTGTTGCATGAGAAAAGTACATCTTCCTTCCCCTGTCCTTACCACTTTCTACACAGGGACATCAAGAGCATTCTATCATATTTCATTACTGTCTGGTTTGGAAGCTTTAGACAGGAAGGTGGTTCAGAGAGTGGTGAGGATGGCAGAAAAGATTATTGGTAGTTCATGTCATTCTATCGAGGACATAGCACATAAACAATGCTTGAGCAGGGTCTGCAGGATTGTCTGGGACGCTTCACATTTTCCTTGTTATCTTCAGGGAGGAGGCTTCATGGTATCCAAAGAATATCCAGATTCATTCACACTTTTGTTCCATATATTGTGAACTCTCACAAGTTTCTTCTTTCCACTATGTCAGGGGTATCAAACTCAAGGCCCAGGGGTGCTTAGATATGGCCTGCAGGGCCACCCTGGAAACAGCAAAGGACTGGCCTGTGGTGTCTCGGCCTGATACAGGACAACCAGGAGCTGATCTACAATTTGGTGGCGGCTGGCAGAGTGCTGTAGGATGCTGTTGCAGCCCAGAACTTTGGAGCTGCAGCCCAAAACTTTGGAGCTGCAGCCCAAAACTTTGGAGCTGCAGCCCAAAACTTTGGAGCTTCGGAGGTCCGTGTGTGCCCCTCCAGAGCTGCATTTTCACTGGCAGTGTACTGGAGGCCATCTCAGCCGAAAACGGAGCTCGGGAAGGGCGTACACACCCCTCCCAAGCTCCATTTTTGTTGGCAGAGTGCTAGCAAAACAAAGTATTAGCAAAAGTGACAACTGACCACAAGGCAAGGAGGCATTGAGAAATGTTTCCCCTTTTGCATTTGAGCATCCAAAAAGAGACAGGAAAGGAGAAAGGAAAAGAGGAAAGTCAAAGAAAAAGAAGGAAAGACAGGAAGAGAGCACAGAAGGAAAAAGATGGGAAGAGAGCAAGGAAGGAAAAAAGAAGGAAAGACGGGAAGAAGAAAGAACGGAAAAGGAAAAAGGAAAAAAAGAAAAAGGAAGGAAGATTATAATGAGAGGGAGAGAGGGTCTGAGGCAGAGGTGGGCTGCTGGGGGTTTGGCAGGAGTTTGAGCAGACCCTTAGCGAAGATTCTGAGCGGTTCGCTGAACCGCCAAATCCCACTCCTGGCTGGTCCTGTCCACCCCAGGAGTCTCCATGCGGCCTGTTTTGGATGCAGTTAAGTGCAGGGTGTGCTCGGGGAGGGTGAAAAACAGGCCTCCCGGAAGTTCAAGAAGGCCAGAAACGGGCCTCCAGAGAGCCTCTGGTGCCTGGGGAGGCCATTTTTGCCCCCCCCCAGGCTCGAGGAAAGCCACTGGAGCCCGGGGAGGGTGAAAACGCCCGACTGTGGTGCAGGAGACCGATTAGGCCACACCCACTATGGCCACACCCACCAAGCAACCGGGCAGCAAATCCATTGCTATACTTTTTGAATCCTACCTCTGATCTGAGGGAAGTCCTACATTAGCACTTGGCCACTAGCAGCCCTGCTGCCCTTTTGTCATCCCCTTGTCTCCTCCTCCTGACCTCTCCTGGTGGTCTCCCATCCTATCGCTGAGGATGCTTTGGTTGCAAAGCTGTGTCTCCTTGCGTGAAGTGGGAGTGAGCCTCTCTCTGACCCACACACTTTGCCCTCCCGCACACACCATGAGCAATCTGACCGAGCAGAACGAGCACAGCTGCAGCAGCCTTGAGGCGGAAGCGGGGCTGGTCTGGTCTGTGGGGTCCTGGTGCCCTGGGAACTTGAGGGCCAAGCTGGGCGCTTGCCCTCCACTGCCTAGGGCTCTGGACAGCCTGCACTGTCATCTGGGGACCTCCGTGTGGCCTGGAGGACAAGGGTTTGGCCCTCTCCCTGGTCTCGCCTTCATCCGCTGGAGACAATGGACCCCTCACCCCTACCCGAGCCACCACAGGCACCCCACTTCCTCTTCCCTAGGGCTGTGGCTGTCCAGTCCCCAAACCCAGGTAGATTTATCTCTGAGAGGAGTCTTCCCCCGCCTGGTCCACCGAGGGTTTGGTGATGCAAATCAGATTGGCTGACTCATCTATTATCATAGTATATGAACATTTTATTTATTTATTTATCAAATAAATAAATAAAATTCATTTAACTAGGCTAATGGTTCTCAAGGACTTTAATCTACCATCCAGAGATGCTGACCTTATAACAATATAGCTTTATTACAGGTTGAGCTGGCATTCAAGAGGAACACTAAAATAAGGAGATACAATTTAATTTTTATTTGTTAAATTTATTTGCTCAATTCGCTTCCAGAGTGATAATGTCTTTCAACCATTCCTCATATGTTTTGTTGTTGTTCCAGAACTTTATTATCTTGGTGTTTTCTTCTGGGCATGCTTCAGTTTGTCAATGTTTTTCTTAAAATGTTGTGTCCCGGCCATGCTGAAATGCTTTAGATCTGATCTGAACAATAGGGAAGACACAATAACAAGGATTCTCTTCATCTTGATACTATGATTCTGTTGGCAGCCTAGGACTGATTTTTTCTGCAGCTACATGAACATTGGTTTATAGTCATATATTGTTGGTTATGCTCACTGCATATATTGTTACTCAGTGTGATCTCTTTCATCCTATGCAAAGCCTGAAATTATATTCATCTTGGCCTTATTTGTTTTGCATTACCATATCTTAATTCAATGTGATTTCCAAAGACTCATCTCCTAACCCAAAGTCTAACTTACTACCCTCATCCCTGCTGAACACAATAGATTGAATAGATGCAGATGGTATGTGTCCAGTTATCAGAGGAACAGGTATAGAGATAGTCATCACAGGACACAAGTAATAATATTTTGAAGCAGAGCTATGTAGGATTGAGATTTATATAAGTCTGGCAAAATAGGAGTGGCTATAGAAGGAATGGCACGTCCATGGAACAAGAATGATTAGCGAATTAATGAATCTTAATGGAGGATCAGATTTATCAAGATGGATATTTTATAGACATAATATTGCAAACTGCCAGGGAAAACTACCTGTATTTGCTTCTAGAGAGAAAAATTAACCTGAAATCAGTACAATTTGGATATATTTGAAAGAAGCACAAAACAATCATTATGTGAATATTCTTCTTTCAGGTGAAGAGCAAGATCACTAAAGCCATGATAGGTAGATTTCCTTGTACTGGAATAGTTTCAATTGGTAAGTAAAGAAAACATGTGGGATGGACAAAAAGAAATATGGAAAAAGTTAATATCAAAGCAGATAAATCTCCCTGATGTGCTGAACTGAGGGTCACTTATGAAAAAATGTAATTTATTGACACGACAAAGTTTAGAATATTGCTTTCCAATCAAATTTTTCCTTTCATACTTAAATAAAAATTGGAAAAAAAAACTTCATGATTTTATTATTCCAATAGAACATATTCAGAAACTAGATGGATAGATATTTGAGTAGTTTAAAAATATGCAATGTTTAATCCCATTATAGTATACTGTCAAGGGAAGGAATCTGACAATTACCCAAATGGTTGGATGCTCTGACAATTGATCAATAGTTGACTGCTTCCACTTCTATTAAAAAAGTGTTTCTGCAAAGTCTTGGTTGACAATCTTTTGGAGGTGGTTCAGCCTGCTGACCAACTCCTTTGTTGGATTTGTGAAAGGCCAGCTAACTGAGTAGAAATGTGCACTGAACTCGATAAAGTGGAGACCTTTGGCAAGATGGAGATGTATTAAATTGCAGGTTGTTATTCCTTGGAAGCAGATACAATTTATTTAATCATAAGTTATTGAAAAGTTGTTTTTCACTTCCTATCAGAAACAATTGGTAAGCAGAAATATTAACTATCCTTTTAAGCTTAAGAAATAACAGATTCCTGCTGTGGGGCACTTGCTTTAATTGAACAATCAATTACAATTCCAGTTTCTGAAGAAGTAGCTGTATTGCTAAGGACAATGTTATCAAGTGAGAAAGTACACATTTTTTCCAAAGGAGTTGGGACTTGGGCTGAAACTCTATAACAAAAGAAGTACAGGACCAATTGTGACTCCAGAGCTATACTACCTTCTAATTTTCTAAGTAGGAAATGTTATATATTTTAAATATTCTGCAATCTAACAGCAGACACTTTTACACTATGCTTTGAAAGTGGATATCGTAGAAAGCAGTATGTTCATATCCAGGAAAAAAGTAAGAGAAAAAAATTATTGTGGAATTATACAAAAAGTGAATTGAAAGTTTAGATGGAGGATATCTTCAAATCATGAAGAAAAGAGCTAATAGCCTGCCAAAAGAAACTATATCAGATTTAAGGTCAAGTAAGACATAAATTTTTCATATTTTGAAGAGAACAAGCAATCTCTTGTGGTTGTCATGGAGAGATGTTTACAGGAATTGTAAGTGCACAGACTTTTTATATACAGTTTCTCATGCCTAACAAAATTTAAATCACCGCATAGACTGAATCTAGTTATAATAGAGTTTCTCTTTCCAATATTCCAAATGTGACAATATTCTGTAACCACACGGGAGGAAACCTTGAAAAATGCCAGAAAAGCTTATTTCTCACTGATTTCCCACTAGGAATTATAAAACAGATTAAATAATCTAATCTTTTCATTTTCCAGTTTGTTTATTCACAAAAAATAGTTTTCTCATAAGTAGGAAATCTCAGACAACTACATTTGCACCCCAAAACCATATTCTGCAGTTCCAGAGGCACCACAAATAGCAGCAAAATAGCACAAATTAGAAGAATGAAAAATGAAAAGTTGTAGAAATTGTTAATTTATTTTTAAAGTAACAAAAAGAAGCAGGTGTATTAAAACTCTAAAAGTTTTAAGATGATTTAAAGGACAAAATATGAAGCTAAGGTTTGAATTGTGGAGTCTTTGGTTCTCTCTGAGATTTCATTACTGGCCTATGTGACATCAGTGCTGCTGAGCGTGGGGCTTGCTCCTCGCTTATATAGACAGTAGCTTGCCCTACCAGTGTTTGTGGAAGTATGGCTTTCTCCTTGAAAGTTACTCGATTAGGCTATTGTTCTTTGCTGGTTGTTTATTTGCGTTAATCCCTACTTATTTGTGTTGGTTGCTGAAAATGGTATATAGTCTGGTCTTTTTGCTTCCTTAGCTTTTTTTTTTTTAAAAAAACCCGTTGTCTCTTTAAAATGATGTGTAAATGTGCTTTATCGCCAAATGTCTACTGATGGCTGATATGTCTCAATGCCAACCTTCCAGGAATTCCCCAGCATTTTGGATTTAGCTTGCTCTTGGATTTGCCATTTCCCGGTTGAAACTATGATTCAGTCTGCCCATGTTCTGTGAGATTAAGGAATTTTCATCATATCTTCTAACTGCTAGTATGATACATATCAGAAACAACAAACAGATTTTTAAATAAAAACCTTCTCAGAAACCACCAATAGATGACAATAGGAATCATCACTGTAGCACACAAACCAACCAAAGCCCTCCAAAACATCTTAAGTAAACCAAAAAATTCTGTAACCCCAGAAGGGGAAAACAAACAAACCAGGAATCATCTACAACATACCATACCAACAACATACAACGTAAGGACTGTTACAGGCATTATGTAGGACAAACACACAGAACAGTAACAGTACATCCGTGAATATCAACTAGCACTCCACAGATTTAAGATGACTATTTCAGTTATAACCCCTACTTCCAAAATATAGGTTAGAAACATTAAGATCTGTTCAAATGAAGGCTAGGAGCTCTAGATACTATCAATAATTAGAAGGCATGAACAAAGACTTACTAGGTTCCTTTCCTTTTGAAAATATGCAGCTTGTTACTGTTTTTTTTCAAAGAAAAGGAAATTATCTTTGCTGCATAAGAATTACAGATTTAATGTATGCTTACAGCAAAATGTATGCTTGACACAATGCCAAGTATGAAAGAAAAGTATTAGGAACTATAGAGACTACACAACCCTTTTTTCCATCCCTTTTAACCACTGCTTAGAAAACTTAGTGAAGTATTAAAATATAAGACAAATTTATGGTCAGTCTTATTTGTTTTGAAACTGAGGTTGAGAAAAAATAGCATTAAATATGTACAATACAATAATTGAATGTATTTAAATGCCTCCAAGTTAATAGGAAACTTTTAATTTACAATATACCTTAACTTAATTACATTATTTAAAACAATAATTTACTTAACACAATAATGTGATTAAAATTTAGATCAGTTTTAATCAACCACATATCAGTTTTTAAATATAAATAAGGACATTTTAACTGCATATTTAGATATTCAATGTCTGACATTAGTGGCACTTATATGTGCCCAAGTGTACTCTGACATATTTTATGTATATAATTACATTATCCTGAAGCTCTGCAAGGTCAAGCGTATGGAATAAGTTGGACTATAAATCGAACTACAAATACAACATTGTATCTTATGATTTGTGATCTATGCCTTATCACTTTGCTGTTTGTATGTACACTGAGAGCTTATGCACTGGAGATAAATTCCTCGTGTGTCCAATCACATTGGTCAATAAAGAATAATCCAAATAATCCAAACATAAAAATAAACAAATTCTATTAATTACTAATTTTTTGTGCATACAGTAATTGAAGTCTTTGCCTAATACTTTGAACCAGAAAGTCTTTGAGTCTAATAAACTTCTTACCAGTATTGCCATTTACTGCATCAAATCATCATGCATCAAAATCAGTGCTGTGCAACTCTTTTGATTCTCTTTGATAATAGGGAAACTGGCAATAATCTGAGGCAATCATATTCAAACAGCAAGGAAAGGAATTTTCTTTGACTGCTGAAAAACTATTTTTATGTTGTTTTATTATTTCAGCATTATTCTCAGTGGCTTCAGCTTCAACAAGATTCAAAGATTTTATTCAGCTGATGCTTTAGACTAAGCTTAAATTTAAGAAATGCATTTCAACACAAAGTTTTAACATTCCAGAAAGTTTAAGGCTTAGCTTAACAGAGTATTTTATTTGGGGTTCAGAGACATTTCAGTTACACCAGTAAAACCTGACATTTCACTCTTATGTTGCTTATGTAATAATCACAGTCTCTGGCATTATATTATGGTATAATGCACTAATTGATAAATTGGATCATTGCATTTTACAATTAACTAATACAGTATATACTCAACTGTACAACATAAGCAAACATGAGTAAAATAATGCCATTCTTTAAAGCATGGGAAAAAGAAACAAGAATTAAGCAATGCTTTTCATTATTTATGTGTAAGTGACATTTTTAAAAGTAAAGATATACAGGCTTTTTGCTAGAAAAAAATTATTTTGTGTATAACCAATATGCTACACTTTTAGTATAAAAATGGTGGCTGAATTATAGTCAACCCTCATAAAAGAAAAACATTCCTAAATTATAGTTCAATTTTTTAAAATGACATTTCAGATGACATTTTTGCAGGGAAATATTTATAAAATGCAGGTATTTCCTATTCCATGTAATTTTTTAATGAAAATACTCACATGGTTTCCACCAATTGCTACTAAGTTATCTTTAAACTCAAGTGTGATGCTGACTCTCTATTTTTAGATCCAGATCTATACCTAGATCGTTACCTCCAGCAGTATTGGAATACAGATTTATAATGATCATAAAAATGAAAGCTTACCTATAAAATAAGATAGTAGTATTGCCAGAAGCACAGACACCCCAACAGCACAGAGTGCTGTACATTTCCAGCTACAGTACTTTGAAGACTTCTTAAATTTAAAAGCACTTCTTGATAAGGTGTTCCTAGGTAGTGGTCGTGTAGGAGGGGAATAAACTGAGCCAGATGCCATTGTGTAACCCGGTGTTGCAGTACTGAACAGTGGTGTTGTCCCTGTTCCTGTTTTGAATAGGAAATGCCTGCAGAAAAAGAATAGATACATTTAAAATCTACACAAATGAATTTGTAAAATGCTTTATATTATTTTCTTAATGTGTTATCCGTTATATTTCCCTGTGTATTTACTTAATCCTTTTTAGATAAGAATAGTTTTAAACATGATATTAAATATTTTCTTTGCAAGTACCAAGTACTGTGCGGGAAAAAGTTATTGTTGATAGATGCTATTAATGCTTCCAACATGATTTTCTAAGAGGATTGTTAAATCAAATTACCGTATTTTTCGGAGTATAAGACGCACCTAGCTTTTGGGGAGGAAAACAAGGGGGAAAAAATCTGCCTCTGCCTCCCAGCAATTTGCCTC
>JANHFL010001312.1:120523-130637 GCA_032468155.1 Oxyrhabdium leporinum
CACCCCCGATTCTTTACTCTGAAGAAATGGAACGGCCAACGTCTAAGTGGAAAAATCTGGAGAGGATATATTCTTATTGTTTTATAAATAAATTCAGAAATTGAATATTGGGGATTTATTAAATGGCTACTCTTTTGGTTTTTTTGTTTTTAAATGCATGAGTTGATCTACTCAGAAGGAAAGTTGGATGGGATTGAGAAACTGTTTTAGGTTAAAATGATAAGTTTTGAGGTTAACCTACCTCACCTCGTGCATCTTTGCCTATATGCCTGAAATCTGGCCATTCACCACAATAAAATAACAACAGAACAATTGTTCTGTAATCTGTGGTTTTTTTTTCTCGTTTTTGGAAAGTTTTCTTCAGGTTGTCCCCAATCTTAATCTGCTTTTGTTGAATTATATGTTATATTAGTATGAAGAGATATCAGTCTAAATTAAGAAGAAGATTAACTATTTCTGATTGATGTTAGGAGAAGCGTTGATCAGTCTGTACTTAGAAAATCCATTCAGGTCTGAGTGCTGATCTTCCCATTCATTAAAAAGGCCAGCATCAACATGGAACATTAGTCAATTACTGGTTGCGTCAGTTCCAATTGTTGGTCTGCCTAGCTGGATCTTGCCTAAAGCAGCCTTCCTCAACCTGGTTTAATCTCCACAAACTCATAGCCAACATGCTTGATTTAATTTTGGAAATTGTTATTCTCAAGCACAGGAGAAGCCCAGGGAGCAGGGAGTTGGACTAGAAGACCTCCAAGGTCCCTTCTGCCCGTTTCACATGAGAAACATTCCCAACCTTAGTTGGACTCTTGGAGATGCCAACTCAAGATCTTCTCCACGCAATTAGATCCCCCATCCATGAAGTTCTAGCTCATATTCCATGATTTGACATTGTGTAGGCAGATGGTAGGTTGAATGCATTCCCATGTTGTGGTCATCGAGCCAAACCAGTTCATTTTTAAAAAAAAAATGATTTGAATCCATGTTTAATTTCTCTCCTTCCCAAGCAGCTTTTGAGAAAGGAAAATAAATAAGGGTATGACAGACAAAAATAACCTTTCTATATCATTTGCTTACCTGTGGCATCAAATACACATGACCTTTTATTTATTCAGTCATAAATGCATGAGCTCATTGAGAAGCACATCAAATTCAAAGCCACCTGTAGTCACCATGGAAACCACTCTGTTTGCTGAATAATTTCTTTCTTTTTTTTCTTCTTTTCCTCAATGCATATTAGAGCCTATTGGTGACTGGAGAAATACCTGAGCTAAACGCGCCTGATAAATTGAACTGGTTAGCATAGCTCTTACGGTTTTAAGTGCTACAGAACTGAGAGTTTCTTTTTTCCTGATGGAAATCACTTTGATCATGAATAAATATACAGACGTGCTTAGCATACTTTTAACTGCTGGTTCTAATTTGGCTGAAACCTGTTTTTGCAAAATTATATTTCCCATTCCTCCCCTCCCCAGCCCAGTCCTTGGGTTCTATAGACTTTGTTGGCAGCCCTAATTACGATTAAGGATGAAAAATGTTTATTTTGTCTTGTATTTCTTCTCACGTAAAGATTCGTTCTGTATCATTTCAGCACCAGTTTATTACAATATATAAACATTTATATAATCTTTCTCTTTCTTTCTCTCTACTCTCTCTCTCTCTTTCTACTCTCTCTGCTTTCTGTCTCTCTGTCTCTCTCTCTCTCGAATGGATTTTGCAACCCATTTTCCCTACTGAATCTCCTTTCAGGAACATTTCATCCGTTATGTACAATTTTTGTTTGTTTGTTCTCTTTGCAGCATAGGGGGAAATATGCAAAACAAGGATAATTGCATTTCCATTTGCATGTTAATTTAGCAAGTACAGATGAGGTCAGTTTGTATTAAAAATGAGAACTGAACTAATTTCTTCCCATTTCTCGTTCAGAGCTTGAATATACGGAAGGGAACAATATCTGGCTTATCGGTGATTTATCAGTTATGTTCTAGATCAGTTAAATCTAGGATACTGCATCCAGTTTTGGCCATCATATTATTAAAAAAAAAGGTGTAGAGACTCTGGAAAGAGTGCAGAGAAGAGCAGCAAAGATGATTAGGGTCCTAGAGGCTAAAACATATAAAGAACAGTTGCAGGAACTCGGTATGTCTAGTCTAGGGAAAAGAAGGACTAGGAGTGACATGCTAGCAGTCTTCCAATATTTGAGGGGCTGCCACAAAGAAGAGGGGGGGTCATCCAAGGCCCCTGAAGGCAGGACAAGAAACAGAATCTAATCAAGGGAAGAAGCGAGCTAGAACTAAAGAGAAATTTCCTGACAGTGAGAACAATTAACCAGTGGGACGGCTTGCCTTCAGAAGTCGTGGGTGCTCTGACATTGGGAGGCTTTGAAGAAGAGATTTCTGGAATGGTATAGGGTATTCTGCTTGTGCAGAGGGTTGAACTAGAAGATCTCCAAGGTCCCTTCCAACTCCGCTATTCCGTGAAAACTAGACCACCCTCTCTTGATGCCAGGTGGAATTTACTCTTATTTTCTCTACTCTACTCTGTTGTGTGCTAGATTTTCCTTGGCTGATGGACTCTTGTCTCTACAAAGGTATCTACAAAAAAATAATGACTAGCTGGTGCTAGAATCTTGGCTTGGTTTCAATGTGGTTCAACCTGAACTTTATGTAAGCAGGCAGGAGGTCTTGGAGCTGATTGGCCTCAATGGTTACCATCACATGCACATCTTCCTTTGACAAGGGTTGCAGAGCCATCCCAGCAGCGTCCTCCCATCTGTTTTTGTGTCAGTGCTGCAGCTGTTTCTGAGTTCTGATAGCTTCAAGCTTTGGTTCCCACAGCAATCGCCCAGCCACGGCTGTAATCTTCATCATTATGCCCATCGAATAAACTCTTGTTAATGAAAGCGAGGAGAAACTCGCAAGCTGTTGCAGTTTCCCCTCTGCTGACAGCCTCAGATACATATCCCATTTCAAAAAAAAAAAAGGGGGCAGGGAAAGGATCATATCCATCTTTGTTGGAAGAAGACACAATCAGAAAAGGAACTTAACTGGAAGGCCAGCAACATGAGCAACTCATGAGTGAGAGTGGAGGCGAAGTTCTTGAGATGTTGATGTTGATGTTTCTATGAGAATATTTGCCCTATTTGGATATTCACAAAGCATGGAATTTGTCTACAAGGGGAGGAAGAGAGAAAATGAATGTGTTTTTTGGGCCCAAAATCTCTTTGATTTCCCTGTACAGGTAGTCCTTAAATTACAACCATTTCAATCAATCAATCAATCAATCAGAATAGAGCTGGAAGGGACCTTGAAGGTCTTCTACTCCAGCTATACCATTTCAGATAAGTGACTGTTCAGTGTCTTCTTAAAAAAATTCAGTGTTGGAGCATCCACAACTTCTGATGGCAATCTGTTCCACTGGTTAATTGTTCCTACTGTTAGGACGTTTTTCTTTAATTCCAGGTTGCTTCTCTCCTTGATTAATTTCCACCCATTGTTTCTCGTCTTGCTTTCTGGTGCTTCGGAGAATAAATTGAACTTCAAACGGTCATCAAACTATTCGTTTCATGACCGTTTGAAGTTACAACGGCACTGAAAAGAGTAACTTGGGGTCATTTTTCATGCAACCATTGCAGCAAACGAGAGCCAAATCATTCCACCTCAAATTCATGCTCGCAGCAACCTAAAATGCATAAAGAATTTTTTTTTTTAAAAAAAATCACAAATCCTAACGAAGAGTCCATAACCAACTCGTTAAATGACATTTCAAATCCAACAGTTGCTGAATATGAAACGTGAGACGCGAAGCCAGGAGACTGCACTATGAAGGAAATTAAAACAAAAGTAAATGGGGGGGGGGGGTTGAGGGAGGGGGAAGAGGGAGGAAGAATCCCACAAGAAATGACGGTAAACTTCTAAAAACATATGGACCCAAAAGATGTTTTTGAAAAGTCGGGGGCCTAAGACAAAATCGACAAAAGAATAATTTATAAGGCTTGTCCGAGCAGGTGAAATATAAGCATTAGTGAAAGCTGAGACTTATGTGAATCTAGGGGGGAAAAAAAAGTGACTTAAATATATCACTGTTTGCGTCCCAATAGCTCATTGTATTTTTCCCATAATCATCTCTGGTGTTTACTTTGGCATCAATGGGGAAAAATGTCAGCGAAACAGAGACCGCATTTTGGTCTTTTCTACACCACGGAGTTGAGTTATTTCAAGGCTGTGGTAGCTATTTTACAACCGATTAACATGCGTACGCTTGAATGAGTTCATCCAATTCACGTAAATCGCTGTAGATTATTATTATTATTTTTTTTAAAAAAAATAAGTTATAACTTTTCTTTTATTGCCCAGGCCACCTACCAAAAAGAGTGGAGGTTATAATAGTTTAGAAAATGGAGATATATTCTTTTACAAACGAACTGCTCTCTAAACCAGGGGT
This sequence comes from Oxyrhabdium leporinum, assembly GCA_032468155.1. NCBI lineage: Eukaryota > Metazoa > Chordata > Lepidosauria > Squamata > Cyclocoridae > Oxyrhabdium > Oxyrhabdium leporinum. The sequence continues at coordinate 124,964 of JANHFL010001312.1, forward strand.
GTCAAACTCAAGGCCCGCTGGCCGGATCTGCCCTGTGGGGAGCTTAGATCTGGCCAACGGGGCCACCCTGGAAACAGCGAAGGACTGGCCCGTGCTTCCTCTGGCAGTGAAAACGAGTGTGAAAAAAAAGGTCGTAAGTCACATTTTTTTTCAGTATTGTCGTAACTTGGAACAGTCACTAAATGAACTATAACTTGATCGTTGGAGGATGGTAGCTAATAAACTCCAACAAGTGAAAATATTCACATCTTGGCCAATTTGTCTCTAAACAAATACTAGAATATTACACACCACCCAGTGTGTATTTTTTTTCCACCATTTTTTTTTTCTCTTCTCCGTGAAATGTCACAAAAACAAAACGCGGGGGAGAATTTTCTTTGTGCAAATTTGCAAGGACCGACTTTTACAAACCGTCGAGTCTGGAAATTTCTCAGGTTAAAAGTCCAGGAAGGATAAAAATCATATTGTTGTTGTTGTTTCTGTTGGGGGTAGAGCTGTTATTTGAAGAGCAAAGGCCCGATCTGTTACGTATTTCTGCTGTCTATTATCCTGCGCATATAATAGAATAAAAATAGGCCCTTTTTGTAGTAAAGGCCTGCATTTTCTTTCCTAATTTATTAGGAATTAAAAGCAGCGGTTGGGCATGTTTTCACCTTCGGGCTGAAACAGAATGGTTGAGCTGAGCTTTTGACTTCAAACACAACTTTCATAAGACAATAGAGGTTACGTGGTCAACATTCCAGCGTTGGGTCAATAGCTATTAATTTAAACGGATGTGACCCTTACATGAGAAAGCAGCAAAGGTGCTTGGCGTAGGATTTGTTTTTTTTCTTAATTCTTATAAATAGGACTGCTGCGAGATCAACCCACCTCTTTACTTGTAGACTTCCTAAAGAAAACAGTCTCGGTGAGCTAAACGCAGGAATTATGAAACAGCAAAGAGCAAGGAAATCCCTCCATTTCCCACTCTGTTCAATTTCTCCCTTGGTAAACCAGGGGACCTAAGCGGGATTAAAATTTGCAAAACTCACACAGGTAATCCTCGGTTTACGACCGCAATCAAGCCCAACGCTTCTGATGCTGAGCGAGACATCGGTGAAATGAATTTGTGTCCCGCTTTAGGGCTTTTCTTGACAAAGGGAAGATTGACATTCCCTTTTCTTGTAAAGGGAATCGCCACAGTCGTTAAATTAGTCGCCCACTTGTTCAGTGGATCTGGCTTCCCCATTGGCGTGGCTTGTCAGAAGATCACAAAAGGGGATTTCCTGGGACGTTGCAACCATCATAAATATGAGTCAGTTGCCAAACGTCTGAATTTTGATCATACAACCACGGGGATGCTGCAACGTTGTGTGAAAAACGGTCATAAGTCACTGTTTTTTTCAGTATCGTCGTAACTTGGAACGGTCACTAAAGGAACTGTTGTAAGTCAAGGACTCCCGATGTATAGTACAACATTCTTACACAATACACACACACACACACACACACACACATTGCTACATGTATGAATTTGACTATAACCCATTATAAGTTGCATTCAATCTCTGCATACTTTTCACTCAGAGGATTTCTCGAGAACTTCAACTCCAACGAGTGAGGAGAATGTGGAACCAATTTTCCCAGCCTAGGCTGATTCAAAGTCAATTAAATAATTCTGTCATCGACATGAGGAAGGAGAAAAAGCAACAGTTTATGCAACAAATTAGGTAATTGTGGACCGATGGATTTCTTCGGTAACAACTGAATAAACGTTATGATTGCACTTGAAAAGTTATACGGAAATAGGCACTTAAGGGTCTCTCTCTCTCTCCAGTTTCATCAGAAAGAAAATTTAGCAGTCCTGGGAGGGGTGGAGGGGCAGAGAAGTTTCCACTAATCATATACTTCAAGTCCCTTTGTTCTCATAATTGGGCTGGTCCTAACTATAGAAGCCGAAGTGATGTTTGAGAAAGGAGCAAGAACCAACCATTGGATGATCTTCTTCTCTTTGACTCGCTTCATAGCCGCGAGTACGTGGGAGATATTTTTCTACAGAAAGAAGATGCAGTTTTCACTGTAGTCTTTGGAGTGTAGACATCGTTTTGGGTCTTAGTTTTAGTCCCACATTGCTGTGTTTCTCTCTGGGTTGTATCACTGGAAGCTGTAATTCCAAGGATACTTTTGATCTCTCTTTGTAATATCCATTGACTTGGTGGCTGCAAACTTTGAGGGGCTTCAGATCCTATCATCCCTCATCTTTGGTTAGGCCAGTCAAGAGTGATGAGAACTGAAGAAGGGTTAGTCCATTGGGAACGCGATTCGAACGGCAACTGTAAACTTTACTGTTTCACTATCTGGTTTGGCACTGAAACCAAACAAGAAAAGACACAGATTTCAACCACTGAGGACCTGTATACTGCATGAGCCAGAAAGAGGGCCCTGAAAATATCGACAGACCCTTCGCATCCTGGACATCAACTGTTTCAACTTCCTCAGCACTCCTGTTGACTGACTGTTGAGGGGCCCGTTGCCCAGTTTTCAATCTCTTCCCTGCCTGTTTTTTGTGCCTGCTCCTCCAACAGTCTTTTGCACCTGCTCCTCCAACAATCTTAGGATTGTTGGACGAGCAGGTACAAAAACAGCCAGGGAAGTGATTGAAACCTGGGAAAGAGGCCCCCTCAACAGTCAGTCAACTGGAGTGCTGATTCGCCACCATCAAGTCCTTAGAAGGCGAGGGCTGGACATCACAAGCAAACAACAGCCAACCACTTAAAAGCCAGCCATCAACACACCCCAATCAACATCTAAAAAGCCGCATACAACAGGCACCATATAAGTACCGTGCACAAAACAGCACACACTCTGCTAGAGAGATGTTTCATTCTTTCATTCGTAACAAAATTTCAGGAGCAAGTTCCTTGTTTTGAACTGGAAAATCTGAACTCTGGATTGTGCAAGAGCTTGGCTCTCATGTATCTGATGTGAGAACTTACTAGACTCCAAAGACCCAGTTGTTGCTATCTAGACAGTTATGAGAAGCTGAGCGGATAGAAACAGACAGCTCGGCTTTATTCCTGGAAGCAGAACGGCGACTGTTCAGCCTAACTTGACAGACTCCTGTTATTATTCAGCTCAGGCACGTATATTTTTCCATGTTCCATTTTAAAATCAGGTATGGGCAAGCATCAGGGAGGAGGCTAAGTCAGCTATTCCTTCCAAGATTGCAGCCATTCTTAACTTCCTCCCAAAGAGTTGCTTAGACTTAGAATAACTTTGTTGTCACTTTAAATGTACACTATTTGGCGTACATTAACAAGAAATTTCATGGCATACAGCTCTCAAAGGGTCACCACCTTCAATATATATAAATAATATATATATATATATAAATAATATGTATATAAATAAATGAATAAAAATTATGCATATACCCATAGGTATTCTATGACACAGAGAAGCAACACAGTCTAGTTTGGATGTATACATTTAGCTTAATGGAAAAGCTGTGACTGAGCTTTTCTCTGTCTCTCTCCAATATATCCATTTGATGCCTTTCTGAAAGATTGCTCCTTTTGGGGGGGGGGGGACAACCAGATTGCAGCCTTGACATACACCTCCCCTCAAAAAAACCCCTATTGGACACCATACATGGCACTATTGGTTACATTTAAGTGAGTCAATCTCATGGTATATCCAGAAAAACAAATGATGAATATATACTAGGACACATGCTAACATTTGGAAGAGGTACTTCGGAAGATGTAGCTGCTTTAAAAGTCCCATTGTTCGACTTATCAAAGCAGCCTCATCTTTTTTCTTCTTCTCCCCACTAAGCTTCCCATGGGAAGCCAGAAAAAAGAGATATGGCTCCCATAATTAATTCCACAGTTTCTCTGTTCTCCTGATGTGAATTTGGAAGCACATCTTCCCCATTGTTTTTAAAGTGTGCATGGCATGTTTATGCACCACACTTGATACACATAGGCATTTTAATGGCTGAGCCACAAAGGCTGCCTCAACTAGAAAAGTTCTCCTTAAACAGTTGCCCCTCGCACCCCAGATAATTATTGGCATGATGTATTGTTAACCACCCTGAACCACTTTCTCTGTCATCAAAGAAAACCACAAGCAAACCAATATGCAGAGAGAAGAGAAGAAAAGAGAAGAGAAGAGAAGGAACAGAAGACAAGAGAGAAAGAAGAGAGAGAGAAAGAGAAGTGAAGAAAGAAGAGAAGGAACAGAAGACAAGAGAGAAAGAGGAGAGGAAAAAGGGAGAGAAAGAGAAGAGAAGAGAGAAAAATTAGAGAGATGAAGGCAGGAAGGAAGGAGAGAAGAGAAGAAACAGAAGACAAGAGAGAAAGAAGAGAGAGAGAAAGAGAAGAGAAGAAAGCAGAGAGAGAAAGAGAAGGGAGAGGAGAGGAGGCAAGAGAAAACAAGAGAGAAAAAGAAGAGGGAGAGAAAAAGGCAAGAGAGAGGAGAACAGAAGAGGAGAGAAGAGAAGAGAAGAGAGACAAAGTGCAGTTTGCAAAGCAAGTTTCATACTTATTTTGGATACAGGAGCTCAGCAAAGTCCTATACAACAAGAATCTTCTATCAAAAGCGTGCACACACAGGCACACCCATAGACCCACATAGACACACAGAGATGTATATCTCTATCTATAGAAACAGAGATGCACACAAACACACATGTGCACAAGTGCAGCTTATCACCGATCACCCCTCCACCCCCACGTTTCCTTTGTAGTTCCTCAGCAGAAAAAAAAAAAAGAAATATAACACCATATATCACCCCAAAACACATTTCCGCATAAATGCTGATAAGCGCAAAATATTTTTCATCATTTACATTTTCACCATAATAATATATGGCAGGATTAAAGCCGCATCCATCACCCGTCTAACTAACCTTGCTGTAATGAATTTTTAAATGTAATGGTTGCTGTCAGAACAGAAAATCATACATAATGTCTCTTGACACCACCGGCACACGATTTCTGCCATGCGCCGAATAAGTAAATAAATAAAAATGTAAATGGCCCAAGCTTTTGTTTTTAATTAAGATTGCTAAGCTCCAAATTTCTTCTCGGGCTTTTCCTTTTCGTCGGTGGACAGATCCATGCGCCGAAGGTGCCAAATCTTGGACAGGAGAGGAGGGGGCACAAATCAATCCATGAACCAAAACCCACCTTCCCCAATTGATGTGGCCACTTTGGATGGCATTTTGCAGGGAATCCATCTATCCAACGGGCTTTTTTAAAAAAAAATAAAATAAAATGAAGTCACAAAGCAGAAACAAAGGATTATCGAAATCACAGGCCATAAAAAGGCATCTCTCCGAGCGCCTGAGGCTTGTTTTCAGCTCTCTATCGGGTTCACTCCCTTGATGTCAGTGTTAAGAACCAGGGTTGCAGTGTGGAGAGCTGGTCAGAAGGGCAAATGCAGAGGGAGCAGAGTCCAAAAAACAGCTATGGTTGACTTGCCACCTTCTGCTCTTCGCCCATCTTGAAATTACAGATAATCCGATGCCCCGGGAGAGAATCATTAAATAAATAATTTGCAGACGCTTTCTCTTTGGTGAGACGCTCTCTCCTTTCCCCATCCTTCCTCTCTCCTTCTTTTTCCTCCTCTCTCTCTCTCTCTCTCTCTCTCTCTCTCTCTCTCTCTCTCTCTCTCTCTCTCTCTCTCTCTC
>JANHFL010001312.1:204012-215031 GCA_032468155.1 Oxyrhabdium leporinum
GAAGGAAGGAAGGAAGGAAGGAAGGAAGGAAGGAAGGAAGGAAGGAAGGAAGGAAGGAAGGAAGGAAGGAGAATTTAGTAAAGGCATCATTAAGTGGCCTCCTTGAAGACTTGGCCCATTTTCAAGCTACATATGGTCCATAATCTTTTAAAACGTGCAACTCGGGTCTCAATTTAATTATGTAATAGCCCAAATGGAATTACGCTGCAGATGAAGTGCTCTGCCTCAGCACAAGCAGAGGCTGAAGCTACATCGCCTGACCTACGCCGTTTTAATGGGGCTGCTTACATTGCAGAGTTAAACATGGATTTATGTCTCATAAGCAAATAGCAAACATGACTGGGGTAACATTTCCAAGGCATTGTGGGAAATCCTGGTCTCTGGGTGAAATCCCCTCCAGCAGAGCAGGCCTCCTTCAGTGGGATTTTACCGGCCTGGAGGTGTGTTTTTACACACTAGGTTTTTGTTTTTTAAGAAAAAAAAATACATCTACAGAAAAATCAAAATCTAGTGAAAAGAAGCTACCTATTGCATAAGCCTCTGGTTGATAGGAAGTCACGTGGTTTGACTGTGGTTGGCTGGTTCATCTCAATGTTTGCAGGACAAGTGATGGCCACATATGCCATACAGACAGGTACAGAGAGAGAGAGAGAGAGAGAGAGAGATAGACCTTTGCCATGTTTGAGGGAGAGTACCGTGTTGTAGAGATATTGGAGCCTGGACCCCTGCTTTCTCTCAAGGGAGGCTCCACAAGGCCATCACTTCTCATGGCCTAGTCTGGATCCTTCCTAAATTAGGCATTGGGTTTCAGGAAAGATTCAGACAAGTGGACCCGGCGCTGGGAAGGACAGCAAAAATGATTGGGATTCTGTACAATAAATAGGGTAAGGAAAGGGGGAAGAAATGGAATGGGGGAAAAAAGAAAGCCCAAAGGATATGACAATACCATTCAGGAATGGATGATAGACAGACAGATATAGAAGACAGACAGATGGATGATAGATTGTGTATGTGTTTGTGTGTGTGTGTGTGTGAGAGAGAGAGAGAGAGAGAGAGAGGGGATGGATGGATGGAAACAGATAGATGGATGAACAGGCAGACAGCTATATACAGACAGGTGATAGATAATGTGTGTGTATGTGTGTGTGAGAGAGAGAGGATGGATGGATGGAACAGATAGGTGGACAGACAGATTTAGCTTTTAAAATTATCGTCTGTATTCTTATACTTTCTATGTTGGTCTGTGACAGGGGTGTCAAACTCAATTTCATTGAGGGCCACATCAGGGTTGCGTTTAACCTCGAGGGTGGGCATGGCCAGCTCAACATCACTCGTATGGGGGGCACCTGTGATGGCCCGAGCGCTCTGCCAGCAAAAACGGGCTCCCAAGCTCTGTTTTTGCCTGCGACGGCCTTCCGCAACCCTCTGCCAGTGAAAACAGAGCTCGGGAGGGCCACCTACGGCACTCCCAAGCTCCATTTTCATTGGCAGAAGCACCGCGGGCCAGCCCTTCACTGTTTCCAGGGCGGCCCCGTGGGTCGGAGCTAAACACCCCACGGGCCGGATCTGGCCTCCAGGCCTTGAGTTTGACACCCCTAGTTTATGACCATAATAAACATTTGCTTGATTGACCTTTCAAATAACCAAAGAATATCACGTATTAAAAAGACCGTTCTGCCTTGTCCCAGAATATCATGTTCTTCCATGACTAAAAGCATATTTTGGTTATATCTTAAGAAAAAACCCAGTAATGGTAAGAGCAGTTTAATAATGAAAATAGTTACCCAAAATTCCCTTTTGCTGAATGTGAGAAGTTCGGGTTGCCTTTGGTCAACAAAGCTTTCATCTAGAGTCCAACACTGAACAGTTGGTCACCCAATTTCATTATTTGATGTTTACATTTCAAATCCAGATCTAATTTTCAAGTATGCAAGTATAGCATTGAGGACCAGACTTAAATTAAAGACAAGCTTTGATTAGACTGGATTTAGTAGCTGGAATGAACAGACATCCTCCAAAACAAGAGATATCAATCCAACACAGCGTTGCTTTGATTTCATGTCATCCTATAATCACAACCCGTGGTGACTTTCCAGCTAGTTAAAAAAAAAAAGCCTGAAATTTATACTGTAAAATTAATGCCTAAGATCATAAAATTCTACCTTAGCAAACACAAAAGACCATTCGATTAACTACAAATAGAATTCCCTAGAGCAAAAAACTGAATAAGGTTCAAGCCACATCAAATTATTTCCCTGCCTGATAAAGCTATTATCACACTCAGAGCATTTACAATGCAGAACTACATTCCTTTGATCATCTTATAAAATTAATTGATCTTGCTTATCTTTTGTACTATTTCAAATTATTTTAATTGAGAATATTAAGAGAAGTAATGGTAACAACTAACGCATTTATTAGCTGCTGACGTTCAACGCACTAATGTCATTTTCATAATCTGAATTCCTCTAAAACAAAATTCCATTCTTGATGGAATTTACATATAGATGACCTCCAGACACAAATAATTTACTATTACTTTAAGTCCTAAGGGACAGGCACAAACACTGTGAAAAAGCATTCCAGTCATACTTAATTTTAATTATTCTTTCAAATCAGATAAAACCCCCGAAGTTAAATTCTCATAATTAAATAGAAATTAAAAGTTCTAGGAGCCTGATTCTGCCCATTCTAATTTTAAATGCAAATTGGATATGGGAACACAGAGTTGTACCTGTGTCAAAATAATGGTAGACTCTCACAAAAATTCAGGACGCTTGTTTAATCTGAAGAATCAAGAAATATCTTCAGTTTGTCGGGTCTTGAATCCTTCTTTTAGAATAGTTCTTTTCAAGTCCCAGGACTGAAAAGGGAGATCGACCTTAAGAATTAAGCTTTTCAGTTTTAAGATGACAAATTGGCTTCTATGTCTGTGTCATCCTCAGAAGGAATATTTGACCCAAGACTCAAGAAAGTATCTGAGATGGTTTGTGGTAGAACAAATGGCTTCCAGGAAGAACTTTGCTGTTTCAAACCCCAATCTCTACAAACAGAGGTGGAAAAATCTTACCTACAATTCCAAAATTAGTCTGCGGTTAGCTTTAGGACTGGAGTCTTCCCACATTTCAAGACTTCTGATTCTGCTGTATAATAGACCCCAGACTGATTGGAATTGTATGAAGCGTATGAAGAACTTGTTGCAGGAATTGGGTATGGCCAGTCTAGAGAAAAGACGGACTAGGGGGTGACACGATAGCAGTATTCCAGTGGTTGAGGGACTGCCACAAAGAAGAGAGGGGTCAACTTATTTTCCAAAGCATCAGAAGGCAAGAGATAAAGCAATGGATGGAAACTAATCAAGGACAGAAGCAACATGGAACGAAGAAGAAACTTACTACCAGTGAGAACAATTAACCAGTGGAACAGCTTGTCTTCAGATGTTATGGGTGCTTCATCATTGGAGGTTTTCAAAAATAGACTGGACAGCCACTTGGTGTCGGGACTCCTGCTTGAGCAGGGGGTTGGACTAGAAGACCTCCAAGGTCCCTTCCAGTCCTATGCTGATTGAAGACTGTTTGCAGATACATTCACTAACTTTTCTCTTTGCTGTTTGTCCTACATGTATGGTAGTCCAGGCAAGGCAGAGGGAGGAAACGCGCTTGAGTTAATTAGCAATAAACCAGGGAGAATCGCCTGTTTCTTCCACGTGAGTCCTTTTCGGTGGCTTGTCAGTTTCAGAGAGAATAATTGCCTAGAAATACAATTGTCCAGGAAAACAATGGGGATATGTAGAATTGCAAACCACCGGTCACAGAGTCATCTGATCAGCCAGAGGCTCGTCTCATGCCAGAAGGCCACATCATTGTATAATAATCGCCCGAGCCAATCTGATGCTGTATAAACACGAAGTGGGCTTTTAAATTGCTTCATTATGCTGTTTCATCTTATTTAAAACCTATCAGCTCTTGCTGCCGTTTTCTTCGATGGCTTTATACTTGGTCTCTTCCCGTTTCATTGTCCTCCTTGAATTCTGAGAGCCGCTACGAACAGTGTTTGGTAGGGAGAAAGGGGGACAGAATAAATTGAAATGAAGAAATAGATATTGTTCTCGGAACAATAAGAGGGCTAATGAAAATGAATTGGTTTGATCCACCAGGAATTCCTCTTACATCTTTTCAAGCTCAGCTCCAAGTGCAAAGGTTGCTGGAAACGTGGGTATATATATGTCCTCATCTTCATTATCTACTCCTGTTGGGGTATCGCAAAGGTTAATGCTGATTTTTGGGGTGCTTAAAGCTCAGCTGACATAATGATCCAATGAAAACCGATGGATATTGAGTAAGTTGTTGCGCCTTAAAAGGGCCTTAAAACCTGGGTCTGCTAGGACCCCAATGGGGTCATTTCATGCTGGACATAATGCATTAAGAAGAAGATCCCACCTTCACCCCATTTGCGTTTTGCTTTCTAGTTGATTAGGTTTTTTAAATTAACTTTTAATGTCTTGTATTCCTGTTTTTATGGTGGTGTCGCTCCACAATGAGATTAGCAGCATCAAAATTTAATAAATAAAAATGGGAAAAAAAATATTTGCATTTTTATGATAGTGGAAGCCGCTCAAACTCAACAATAAGATGGGTGCCATATAAATTTCATAAAGAAAGGAATTATAAGCTTACAACCATGAATCTAGGAGACAGTGGAGGATGGGGATCTGGCGTGCTGTGGCCCATGGGGCCATGAAGAATTGCACACAACTTAGTGACTCAACCACAACAATTATGAAAGTTGCTGTCTTCATGTTGAAGGTCTCTGTGGAAGATCTGTGAACAGCAAAGAAGACATATATAATTCTGGGCCTGGAGATGAAACCAGGGGATATTCATAGGAGACGGTGAGTTCTAGTCCCACATTAAGCATGAAAGCCAGCTGAGTGACTTTGGGCCAAATAATCATGAGCTGTGAGTTCTACTCCCATTTTAGGCTTGAAAGCCAGCTGGGTAACTTTGGGGCAATCACCAAGAGACAGTGAGTTCCAGTCCCACTTTAGCCATGAAAGCTAAGAATAAAGCAATTACAGGATTAAAACGTTGAGCCCTCAGAGATTAAATGTTAAAACTTTAAAAGTAGTATTAACTTGGATAAAAAGACAAGGTGGAGAGGGATCTTCTCCTAATCTATTAGCCACCTTCAAAATGAGGGGTCCAAATGGAAGGATGAAAGGATCAATGATATAAGGAAGGTATGGCAAATTGGTTAAACAAATATTAGTGCTATTATTATTACTATTATTGTTGTTATTATTAATACTATTATAACTGATACTAATGCAATGAATATTGATGTAAATACTTTATTATTTCCTAAAATGATTCGTACCCAGACAACACGCTGTTCAGTTAATGTTGGAATTTTTGTGCATTATAAAATAAAATAAAAACTTATAAGAAAAAAAATAAATAATGAGGGGCCCAAACCAGTTGGCAAAGATTTTCAGGCTCTTTCAGAAGGCCAAAGTAGGGTGGGGGCGGATTAGTATTATTATATAATGCATTTATTATTGCTGGGCTCAGTAGCTTTCCCAGTGGCTTCCCCAATGTGCACAAACCTATTTGGCCTCAGCTGATCCATTGCTTTTTACCTACCCAGAGACGTATTAACTGGTCATGGGAGACCTCGGGGACAAAAGCCAACTCCTGTGGCTAAACAGGCATTTGACTGTTCCTTTCCACACGGACCCTTAATGTGAAGCAGGGCAGCAAATTTTGTTCCTCTCAATTAATTATCAGCGGGCCAGCTCCAGTGAGCGGAGAGATGTCTGCTCTTCTCTCCCATTGCATGCCGTTTTTAATTCCATTCTAGACTAATTACAGCAGGGTACTTAAAGATTACGACCGATTAATAATGTTCTGGAGTGCTTTCCTTTGCTTCTTTCTTGCTGCCAGATGGAGCAGTGTAGATTAGTCACCGCTCCGTAATCAGCACACACAGCGGGGGGGAAAAAGGTGGAGAGTGTTAAACCACCCTTGGCTGGCCAGCTTTGATGAACCTTGTGTGTTGTAAGCCAGCTCCACAATGAAGGTTTGCACTTCATTTGTCTTTCCAGAGGTGCAGAAAGAACAGGGCTACTGTTCCCCCCTCTCTCTCTCTCTCTCTCTCCCCCCCCCTCAAATGGTGATTTTTAAGAATCCGTGAAATTGTTCTAGCAAATTGATCAGGTGGGGAATACCAGTCCCCGATTTCCTTGGCGTCTGATGAGTCCCTTGGACCCTGAGATTCAGTAGCACCAGTTTAATTTTGAATGGGGTTCAAAGAGACTTTGACCCCCTAAAAATGGTGGACGGTTGCAGCCCTGTTTCCTTTTTAGACGAATGCTTGTAACACACACAACAGAATAACAGAGTGGGAAGGGACCTTGGAGGTCTTCTAGTCCAGCACCCTCCTTAAGCAGGAGACTCTATACAGTTCCAGACAAATGGCTGTCCAATCTCTCAACTGTCCAATCTCTCAACTTCTGGACTCAAACTGTTCCACTGATTAATTGTTCCGAGTGTCAGGAAATTTCTCCTTAGTTCCAGGTTGCTTCTCTCCTTGATTAGTTTCCATCCACTGTTTCTTATCTTGTCTTCTGGTGCTTTGGAGAATAGCTTGGCTCCCTTGAAATATTGGAACACAGCTATCCTGTCTGCCCTAGTCCTTCTTTTTACTAGACATACCCAATTCCAGCAACTCTTGTTTAAATGTTTTCGCCTCCAGTCCCCTAATCCTCTTCGTTGCTCTTCTCTGCACTCTTTCCAGAATCTCAACATCTTTTTTATATCGTGGCAATGAAAACTGGATGCAGTATATTCCAGGTGTGGTTTTATCAAGACATTATAAAGTGTATAACTTCACATGATCTTGATTCTATATATTGACTATATATTTATGTATTGTATGTATGTATGTATGTATGTATGTATGTATGTATGTATGTATGTATGTATGTATGAATACATATATATAGCTTGCTTGCTCGGGAATAAGAATAAGCTGCAACGATAGAGAAAATGGCAGGGAGCTGGCATTAGGATTATTTTTAACACCGAGCAAGTAAAATATGAAAAGTTTGCACAAATAGAAATGTGTGGCAGAGCAAGTCTTCACCTATTTGCCTCCAGATAAATAGATGTTTTGTGATTAGCCACCCCATTATGACAGCTGTGGAATAGCCTTGGGGGAGCCACAGAGGAGAACACATCCTCAAAAAATTTCGCCAGCTCTGTTTTCAGAAGCTTTCCTACATGCTGGATCTCTAGGCAACCTCCTGTTTAAAAAGTTTGCATCCTTACAATGGGGAACTGGGAAAATATCCCTCTGCGGGTTTCTCTGCCATCTTCCACTCAACTTCCTGGAGTAGATACTGCCAGATAATATTTAGACTTCTTTTTTCTTTTTTTTTGCGAGCATGAATTAAGGACAGCAATTAAGACATCCTGGAAGGAAGCCTGTCGGAGAACTGACCCAGTTCTAAGAGAGACAGCTAGCAAGCGCACGTCTAATGATGGACTCTCTCTAGTGTGAAGGAAAAGTAGGTTGAACTGCATAAATGCAGAGAAGGCATTTATTACCTCTTAGCCAGTTAATCCTTGTCAACCCTAATCGGTATTATGCTATTTCTAATGGCAGGGGTGTGTTCCTAATTCATTAAACAAGGCAAACCAGCTCATTTTTAGCATTTTTTTTTTTTTTTTGCAGTAACCGAATGCCACTATCTATATCTCCTGAAAGTGACAGGCTGAACGATCTTTTAAAGCTTCCAAGATGCCACCTTTGCTCAAAAAAACACCCCCCAAAATGCACAACCATTGACAGCGTACTTGGCCACCAGAAGAGAATGGACTGAAAATATCCCTCGCTTTGCTTTCTATGAACAGAAGAACAGAGTTGGAAGGGACCTTGGAGGTCTTCTAGTCCAACCCCCTTGCTCCAGCAGGAGACACTATACCATTTCAGACAAATGGCTGTCCGAGCTCCTCTTAAAAACCTCCAGTGATGGGGCACCCACAACTTTTGAAGGCCAGTTTAGGATTTAGGGTTGATCATTTCTATCTTCCTGTTTATCTTATCTTTCTGTTTTGCTTTTTTTCTTTTTCTTTTAAAGCGGGTGTGCAAACCTCTAGAGAACGCCCTGGGTTAATATCACTCCCGTGCTTATTTTCAAAGAATGCTTCTGGAATGTGCGGTAGAGGCATCTCTGAAATGAAAAAGTTGTACGAGGGAGCCGTGATTCAACCGTGCCCAATATTCCAGATGTGCATTTGAAATAAAACAATCTGAGCAACAGCGATAACACAAGGTCAGGGAGGACCAAGGGAATGGTGGGCGGTATGCGTGGTCTTCACTGTATTGGCCCCTCACAGCCCATTCTTATTTTGCATTTCTTTAAAGCCTTTGTGATATCTAAGAGATGCCCATTGAAGCAACACCCCCCCCCCCGCTTACAATACCTCGGGGCAGTAATGTATCTACACTACCCTATTCCTATTCTTATTCCTATTCTACTACCCGTATTATCAACCCAAACTGGACTGGCAAGGTAGGCGATGGATGATCCATCAACCCCAGTGAAGAGGGCTTTATTCCCCAGTGGACGGATTCAGATCGTGGCATCTTAACAAATCAACTGTTTCAGAAATAAAAAGGGTATTACTGCAAGCAATTCCCCGGTCAATTATTTGATTTATGGTTATTTTAATAAGCGTGCAGACACATCGCCTTCCGCACGCATGTGGGGGGGGGGGGAATCGGCAAATGTTGTACTTTAACTCAATTACAAAGACTTTAAGATATATACACAGGGAAGTGGGTGGCATTTTTTAAAACTTATAATCCATTAAAAGCAAGTAATGAAGGGAAAGGATTTATGAGGTGTATAAAATTATACATTGAAGGGTATATGGCCATGGGAGGAGGGCAGGTTTTTTTTTTTTTAATCACATAAGGTAGCCGATTAATTGCTTTTACCAATTCACGCACTACCCTATTCATTAACATAATAACCTCTTGAGAATGTGTCCTACGTGCTAATAATATTAATTGCATTTGGATTAATGAACAACATCTATGCTCAGTTCCCCAGGGAAACCATGATGTCCCTTATAGAGCCTGACCACTGTTATCCAACAGGCCCAGTTTGTTGAAGCAGACATGGGAAGTTGGAAATTTGATTCTCTCTCTCTCTCTCTCTCTCTCTCTCTCTCTCTCTCTCTCTCTCTCTCTCTCTTTGAGGATTGGAGAAATATTTAGCAGCATTCTTGGGGTTTAAATTTCTATCTCACTGAACATCCCCAGAAATGGATTATAGCCAGTTGTAATCATTACAGAGTCTGCAAATAAAATTAGGAAGAGGGTGGCAGAAGATATTAAGATTCTGCTATGATATCTTAATTACAAGTGCTATTAACCAATGTCTACTCTGAACCTTGAAAGTTAGGTTTTGCTCCCTAGGTATCCTATAAGGCCCCTAAGTATCCCTATATGCTCCATCACTGGAGATTTTTTAGAAGAGATTGCACAACCATTTGTCTGAAACGGTGCAGGGTCTCCTGCTTCAGCAGAGGGTTGGACTAGAAGACCTCCAAGGTCCCTTCCAACTCTGTTCAAGATGAAAACCTCCAGTGTTGGAGCACACACAACTTCTGGAGGTAAGTCGTTCCACTGCAGGTCAAATCAGGTTAAATCCAGGTCTTCCTTCCTTCCTTCCTTCCTTCCGCCTTGTTCAAAACATTGCTAATTTCTCAGTTGGAAACAAGCAGATGACTATTCTTGTTGAGTTTTAGTGTCCTAACCAATTTTCTACTGTGATTCTATCGGAGGATGAATATGGGCAAATTCTTTGTATTCTAGATCCACACTCAGCTAGCAGAATGTTGAAGGAAATCCCTAATTTGATGTACCTACAGTAGTTTTCTTGGATCAGGATGGAAAATGTGAAGGAACCAGGTACATTAGACCAGATGGGGAGCGGAAGAAGGATCAAAACCCTGCCATGCTGCTTTTTAAGAGGGAAGGAAATCAACTCCTATTGTGAAATATTTTTTGAAAATTCAGCAGCTTCCCAAAGAAATAGCAATAGCAATTAGACTTAAATAATGCTACAAAGGGCTTTACAGCCCTCTCCTAGCAGGGTCAGCCTATTGCCCCCCCAACAATCTGGGTCCTTATTTTACCCACCTCGGAAGGATGGAAAGCTGAGTCATGTGATTTGCTCCAAAGAAGTTGGGTGGACTGCATAGCAGCTGTGTTCTTGCTTACGAAATTATTATTGTTCTCGTGAAGATTCCATAGCTTACATCGTTCCTTTCTTCCTTTCTCCCTTCCTCCAAAATATCTTTGATGTTTCTATACAGCATACAGGACAACTAAAACCCATTTCACTCTGCTAGCTCTATCATTAAAAAAAAATAATATTTCAGCCTTTCAACCTTTCCTCATTAAAACAACTTTCACAACCTTTGGGAAGGGAGGGAGGGGAAACCCGCCCAACCTCAACCACGTTAAAAGACATCTCGTAAACATTTAATGTGCTGCAGTAAAAGTTGCATGCAGTAGATGTCTACTGATGCCATCAGAGTTAAATTTCTGAGCCAAGAAGCAGGGATCTAGCCAATAAAATTAAGAGGAAATAACTGTTTTTGTGTGTGTAAATGTTTACACAATTGAGATTGAAATTCTCAGTCATCCAAGTCATGGTCGTCCCAAAGCTGCTTTTCCAAAATGCAACTAGACTTTCTTGGGGTTGTTTTTTCCTTGAAATCTCTTCACTTCTCATCCAAGAAGGTTCTTCAGTGTGTGTGTGTGTGTGTGTGTGTGTGTGTAATTATTATCTATTGATAAAAGAATACTTGTAGATCAGAGTTGAACTGTGAGGTCCTTGGTGCCCTCTCAGCTTGGTTGTTTTCTTGCAGATGTTTCATTCCTAAACTTGGTAACACCATCAGTGCTAGAAGGGAGAGGATTTGGGAGGAGGAGGAGGAGGAG
>JANHFL010001312.1:218472-232902 GCA_032468155.1 Oxyrhabdium leporinum
AGATAGATAGATAGATAGATAGATAGATAGATAGATAGATAGATAGATAGATAGATAGATAGATAGATGACAGAGATAGAGAGAAACAGGGAGAAAGACAGATGATAGAGATAGAGACAAAAAGAGAAAGAGAGAGGGAGAGGAAGGGGGAGAGGGAGAGATTTATTTCAATTGTTGGCATCTATTTCTAAATGAATACTAACAAGTCCTGATATAACTTTGCATACGATGATGGGATTCAGTCACTGAATGATTTAACTCCAGAGACATCTGCACACCCTCCCATCCACACTTTATCTTTAATGTTTATACCGATACACCCGTCTAGAAAGCTTATAATAAGGCTATTCTTCTAAGGAACTACATACACTTCAAAGTCAGCCCTGGCAAGTTAAGGAACCTCAAAACTTCTTGAAGTGATTTTCAGTCAATGCGCTTATGACAACCATCTGAATCCATTCGTCTTAGATGCCTACATGCGGTTTTATTATTTTTATCTGAAAGGAAAGGGCAGCCCGGGTATTAACCAAAACAGTGAAATATTTGGATGAAGTCATAGACAATAAATATTGGGACTCAAAGGCAGAAGATGGCAGCAATAGCTCTCAGGGTGGTATCACTCCGTGATAAAGACATGAGGAATCTTTCAAGCTTGTTTGGATCAAGGCAAGTGTGACTGTAGCTGGTGTGGGAAATCCCGACTCAGAATTTCTCGTTATAAACATTAAAGATGATTGGAGAACTTTCTGTATGTTGAGATCAAGATTATTTTATTTAGTCAGGGACCAGATCTGCTATGGTGCTAGCGCATCCTTCTCTAACCGGGGTACAACCTAAATATGTGGACTTCAAGCTTCAGAACAGGGGCAATGTTGAGAATTTGGAGAGATGAAGGTTCTTTTTCTTCCCCTTGAGGAAGAAGAGGTTTTGCTTCACATCCGAGAAGCTTCATCAGTTCTGGCAGGATGGTGGAGGAATTCGTTCTGACAGGATGGGTGGGGATCATATTTCTTTGCTAAGATCTACTAAGACCAGATGACCGCAAAGAAATATGATCCTTCCAATCCTCCCCCCCCCACAATTCTGTCAGAACTAATCCCTCCATACCCACCACCCTCCTGCCAGAACCAATGAAGCTTCTTGGATGAGAAGCGAAATGTCTTTTTCCTCAAGGAAAAAAAACAGACCAGTTGCCTTTTGAAAAAAAACATCTACAATCAATCCCATCCTTGATTAATGGTCTGAGGTTCCTAAGGTTTCTTCTTCAGTGAGAGACCTGTGTGTGTGTGTGTGTGTAAGAGATGGAAAAGAATAAAAAGATTAAAAGACCTGGAGACTAAACCATAATGAAGAATGGTTGCAGGAACTGGGTATGGCTAATCTAGAGAAAAGAAGGACTAGGGGTGACATGGTAATAGTGTTCCAATATTTGAGGGGCTGCCACAAAGAAGAGGGGGTCCACCTATTCTCCAAAGCCCCTGAAGGCAAGACAAGAAACGAAGGATGGAAACTAATCAAGGAGAGAAGCAACCTGGAACTAAGGAGAAATTTCCCGACAGTGAGAACAATCAACCAGTGGAGCAGTTTGCCTTCAGAAGTTGTGAGTGCTTCATCACTCTTTAAGAAGAGACTAGACCAAGGACAACCACCTTTTTTGAGCCATTTGAGCAGCGGGTTGGACTAGAAGATTTCCAAGATCCCTTCCAGCTCTAGTCTGATTGACTGAAAAGTAGAATGTCCGCAATCAGCCCTTGCGTAGATCGGAAGAAATATTCTGGCGCCCTCTCCTTGACTTTGAGATGATGCATTTAAAAACAAGAGTATCACAGACTAGCATAAAACCGAAGAAAATGTTTTGCCTTTGTTTCTTATTTTAGAGTGTGAATTTTTGTACATGTTTTTTTTTTAAAAAAAAATGGGGCAGGGCGGACTTTTTCCAAAGCAGCATCTTATCCTGCACCAGAGATGGGGGCTGATTGGGGTGCGGGGGGGGGGGGGAGAGATAAAAAATATACTAGCTGATCTGTGTGTAGCTGAAAGAAGAGAATCAGCCTTGAAGGTCAAACTGACCTCAAGATTCGGAAAACCAGACCCTTGAAATTCTAAACCGTACAAAAAAAAACCCCCGATGACTTCAAGGCACACAGATATTGGAGGATTAAGGTAAGTGTCCTACCTCAAAGCCTAAGAAAACAAAGATTAGTGGGTTTTTGTGTCCATGCGTATTTTTAAAGGGCTGAAACAGAAAGGCAGGTTTTATTTCACTACTTGGTTCAGAGAAAGGTGGGGGCAAAGGACCCATTTAAGCTCCTATTTAAAAGGAAACATTGAATAATTAAGGAACAAGAAGGCTCTTTCCTTATTTTGTGGGTGATAGACTGTCTCTGAAATTAATGAAACATTAATCAATGGTGGTTCAGTCTGTGTCTTGAGGTCCTAACTGAGAGGCCCCCGGTCTCAAAAGGACCAATCTCTTCCCGAGGTCTCCATAATTTTACGATCCATGTTCAGAAGCTCGGAAGCATTTTTCCCCTGTTCTCCAATGTGTGGGATTCTTGGAACTCTCTGAGGTTTGTTCTTTTCTTGCAGATGTTTCATGACCCAATTAGGCCAAATAATCAGTGCCAAAAGGGTTTCCTTTCTAACACTGATGATGTTACCTAGGTGGGTCTTGAAATCTCTCCAAGAAAACAGCCAAGCTCAGAGAGCACCAAGGACCCCACAATTTAACCCTGAGCTACAAGTATTCTATTGGTTATTTCGGTGTTTCAGAGTTGGCAAATCAGAACTTACTTATCAATGTAGATCTGGAAAAAAATATCTTCCAATACAAGGTCAAAGCAGTATGCCCGATCCCAGTGAATCATGAGCTTTTAGACTCTCCAAATTCTTTGTTGACTTGGAGACTTGGGACCACTGATCGTGTCTAGAGTTGTCCTCGAATCACAGTTCTTTGCATCTCAGCTCCAGCCTTCGCATCCATTTTCAGTTAGGGGTGAGAAGAAATTATATTTTCTTCATGGTTTATGCAAATGTATCAGTGTTTGTTTCTGGAGCCGATACCCAGAATACAGATGTTGGGATCTGGTGTTTTCTGAATATTGTGAAACGGGCTACAATGGAGATGGTCTCTCATTTCATTTCAAGCCAGACTTTGTAATGTAACATTCTATCCTGAATCCTTCCTTCATTACAGTTTGCATCTCTTTTGAATCGTTAATTATGCTTTGCTTCTCTTGATCTGTCCCACAAAATCATTGCCATGAAATGTCCAAGGCGCAAAAAAATAAATAAATCCCTTTTTCTTATTTATGAAAGCTTTTATCTTTGTCACCATAGTTCAGCCTTACTTGTTGCATACAATTAGGCTGTTCAGACACTAGCCTCAGTCCTAGGCTGCAATTATGCTTTAACTGTTAGGAATAAGCTGTCCCCCAGGAGCTAATTACAGGGGGGAAAAAATCTCATCATCTCTCACACACATAGGAAACACACAAACAAATCCTTCAAACACAAAGTAAATGTTCAAGGGGTTGATTTGGGAAGTTACAACAATCAGTTTGGTTAAGTTAATTATTAATCTGATTCCTAAACTAGTTGCATTAGATAATTATGACAACAAGAGCCACACGCGTTCATGGATATGCACTCATTAATGTCTTGAAAGCCAGAACTTTTCCCTGACTATAATAACGATCTAACAAACAAACTTTAAAAGGGAAGTATGAAAACTGCATCAGAAGAGAGAGAGTGATAGATCCTTACGTTGCTAGAATTTCTCATCCACATTAACCTAGATGGCATCACATTCACTCTCCGTTGTGCACATTGTAAGGTCCCTGGAACACACATTGCAAGATAAAACCCCACAATGGAATCAAGGATTTTGGCTCTCCTCTTTTCTTGGCTCTCCTCTTTTCTTTACCTCCTTCTTTTCCAGGTATGAGGTCAATCCATCTCTATGTACTATGCAGGGCACCAACAGGAGAAGTAGGATATCTTGATCTCCAATTCATGACCTTCCTAGATTCTTCCGATGGACCATCATCTCAGACACAATGCTTGGAAGATGGGGCTAGGTTTGATTCTGCAGGACGTTTTCTCAAGTACTTGTAATTTGGTGATGTTCTTCATGGTATCAAACCAAAGCTTACCCAACCTTTATATTCAACATCATTTCCAGGATAAAGGCCAGGGACAAATCTGAGACCTTTCTGCATGTGATGTTTGCTTCACTGAGCAAATGATTCTTCCTTTAAAAAAAAATCCTAACAAACTAAATTAAGCTTCTTCCTTAAACAAATTAGTTTCTTAAAGTAAGTAAAATATCTAATGCTAGAGCAGAGCGTAGGTTGATTTAACCTTGGGAACTTTGATCATTAATAGATCTTGAGATGCCAGGAATATTTTTTTTTCTCCCAATTAAATCTGCTTCTTCAACTAAGAACTAAAGCTGAAAATGCCTACAAACCAAAGTGTGTGTTGTTCCTTACAAAAGAATCCAAAGATTCTTAGAATTTGAATGGGAAATTAAGAGTCAGAACTGTTTATTCAGTTAAAAAAAACAAAAATTACATCTGATACCTTGTCAGACTTTACAATTTATAAAATTACAGTCTCTGGATGTTTGGGCAAATGAACCATAGCGGTGTTTATATTTTACTTTATTCCTCCAGCTGTTTAATCAGAAATATGACTAATGGCTTCAAAACAGAAACCTGACTCCCTCCCACCAATATCATAGTTTGGGAAATTTAGTTATAGCTTCCAATTGTCAACCAATTACGGAATATTTTGCGCTCTCTCTCTCTCTCTCTCTCTCTCTCTCTCTCTCTCTCTCTCTCTCTCTCTCTCTCTCTTTTTAACGTTATGACTGAATAAGTGTTAGCAAATAATAAAAAGGCAATTACAGTTAAGGCTTTGCTCCTATTACTCCGTTCATTTTATTCAGCCTATAATTATTGCCAGCAGTGGAGATTTACTGTACCATGTAAGAGGCACCAGGGAAGAAGATGGGAATGGGGCTGGTGCATGCAAAATTGGAAATGTCAAAGCTACCTTCATCATCACAGTTGGACTTCTGAGATTAAAGAGAAAGGGAGAGGAAGAGAAAAAAAAAGAAGAATAGTGGAGTAGAAGCCCCTGAAAGCTCACCATGTGTATTTTGCAAATGCTTTACTCCAAGCCGTTGACAAGCAGTTGAAGATCTGTCAAGGGGCAGTCAGAAGGGCATGATGTTTTTGTTCTTCCTTGTTATAAATAAAAAAAAGAATATGATAATTAATGCTTGGGGGGGGTTACACTTTTTGTCATGCCGTGTTGGGAAATCAACGTGCAGGGAGAAGTTCTCTTATGAATAGAGAAGGGTCTTGAAATTGGTAGCGCTCAGCTTGGCAATGCAATATTTAGAAGACTCATTCCGTCTCGTTTCAGGTGACCCTAAGGACTTCCAAATTCTTTTCTGTTTCAGGTTAAAGTACCAATTCTAAAGGTCAGATCTGGGGTGACATGAGAACAGTGTTGCAAAATTTGACAAAAAAGAAGGAGTCAACCTATTCTCCAAAGCACCTGAAGGCAGAACAGGAAGCAACAGATGGGAACTAAGAACTAAGGTGAAATTTTCTGATGGAACAATTAATCGGTGTGGAACAACTTGCCTCCAGAAGCTGTGGGTGCTCCAACACCGGAGGTTTTTAAGAAGAGATTGGACAACCATTTGTCTGAAAGGATATAGGGTTTCCTGCCTGAGCAGGAGGTTGGACTAGAAGACCTTCAAGATCTCTCCCAACTCTGTTATTCTGGCTGCAATGCTCAGAATTTTTAGTTGGCAGTGCCAAAGATCATTGTAGTTTGAGTTGAGCTAGAAGTCAACTCAAGAAGGAAAGAAGAATTTGAGAAAGGTTCTCCAACTTGCTACTCGGAACTCAAATCTACACACAATGTACATCATGTTGTATCACAAAAGGTGTACCTGCACATTACATCACAAATCTGAGTCTCCAAATTCCTCTATTATCTCTTCTTCTCTTGGTGGATCAGCAATATCCCAAATTATTATAAAACTCCAGTTGAGTTCAGACAGGAACGGTGTGTACACCTTATACCTGAATGCCTGGGCGACCCTGAAACCAGATCTCAAGTGTAGAGGCTGTGAAAAGATTAAAATGGAGCAGAAAAATAAGAATGCATTATCTGTTCTTTTCGACCAAGTACAGAAATCCAGATTCACTTTGGACAATTCAGACAGCTTTTCCAGTTATGTAAATCCTGTTCCTGAATGGATTGTTAACTATTTTTTAAAGATGTGCGTGTGAAAAGAATAGCATTAAAAAAAGAAAGAGGGGGGGGGGGAAAGGGACTGCAAACAGACAGCATGGATGTATCATCCCATGGTACATTTTTTTAACTGGCAATTATTCTTGGGGTTTGTGGTAAGTGGTTATTTCACAGTTTTGAGCGTTGACAAAAGCAGACTCTTTTGACTGATGGAATGCATTACTCATGAAACACATACCAAATGCAAGTGTACTCTGACAAAATTTACACACATATGCACAGAACTTTCACCAATATCATAAACTTTGCTGGCTGAGCAAAATACAACGAATAGAATCCCAGTAATATATGCCTGCTAAACTAAATGCCTATTGAGCATATACACTCATGTGAATGCATACATGCATCCTAGATGCCACTCAAAACTTTGCAATCAGTTGACAAGCTCATGTCAACGATCAAGCACCCATAACTATTAAATATATTGCTTGGTTTATTTCCACTGGATGTTTACCAGCATTCAGATCTCAGTGGCTTTCTTTGGCGGGAGAAAGTCCTGTCTACAATGCATGGAGATATAACCTGGTTTTACTTTCATTAGATTCCTTACATTTATTTTTTTATTTTATTTTTTTTAAAAAAAGTCACTTGATTTATTGAAAAATGCACTATGATGTCAGGAAGAATTAATGTTTCCCACAGGCATACTAATAAGCTCCATGACTTAATGACTTGCTATCGTACACCAGTGGGACCCCAAAAAATTATTCCAAAGATAACAGAACGTAGCACTGAAAAACAGCAGGAAGCTCCCAACATTCTTTTAGATGCTTTACAGTGTTACTAATCTTCGAATTGCGTAGAAAAACAGAAAGGAAATGGAATTATTGCAGCCTGGAAGGGCAACACGCTAAAAGACGACTCCATTCCAAATTTCTAATTTGTGCAGATGATTAATGTTGGCGAAAAAGGGATTGCAGCTGGCCGAGTCTACTGTGAAGAAGGGCGGGAAGTAAACTCTGGAGCTACTGTAGTAGCCTAAGAGAAGGGACGTTTTGAAGCTGGGTCGACGCACTTATTTATTTAGGAAATTTATATTGCTGCCTACTCGCACTTGGCGACTCAAGGCGGCTTCCGGGGCACAATATAAAAGGAACAAAAATAATTTAAATAATAAAATAATAACCACCCACCCACCCACTCCGGCGACAACACACGTTCATACCAGCGATTGAATGGGCTCCATCTCGCACTGGGTTCCCCCTAGCCCGTTGGCAGAATCAGAGCCTACCGAAAGAGAGCTAGTCTAATTTCCAGAGGGATGATATTCCGGAGAGAGGGAGCCACCACGGAGAAGGCCTTTCTTCTGGGTCCTGCAAGATGTATTTCCTTAGGGGATGGGACCCACAACATGCCTTGCCTCCCTGTTTTTAGAGGGTTGGGTAGAAGTGACCGGCAAGAGACGGTCCCTCAGATAACCTTCTCGCCACAAGTTCTCCTCTTACGCAATTAGGACTGGCACCTCTGTGGCTAAGCGAAGGAGCCCTTAAGGGAGTCTTGCTCTAATTTGATGGCCATTTTTTTGCTGCAGTTGTGAAGTGAATCATAAGCAGATCTAGCTTCTCCATTGACTTTGCTTGTTGGGATTCAGATGAGAGGGTCACAAATCATGAGATCCCGGGATGTTTGAACCATCATAAATGCATGCAAGCGCTTGAATTTGGACTACATGGCCGCAGGGGATGCTGCAATGGCCATAAGTGTGATGACTGGTCACAAGTCACTTTTACCAGCACCGTCGTAACTTGGAACAGTTACTGAACAAATGGTTGTGAGCCAAGGGTTTTACCTACACCTTAGCTGAAAACAGCAACTCTATCAATTGATTCTCCAGTGCCTAGCATTCCTGATTTCTATATGTAATTTCAGAGTATTAAAATCAGGATTACTCTCATTCCAGGTTTCTGGAAAGCGATATTGGTAGAGATTATTGTCTTGTACTTTTGGCTCTCTGAAGCATCTAACTGAGCAGTGCACTAAATGGAATGCTAGATGAACATGCCTTTGATCTTGAATTTTTATAGATCAAAGCAGAGATGGTTAATTTGGGCCCCACAGATATGCCCCAACCCTCTTTGTGTTAACCTTCAAGACCCCTGAATTTTTGTAGCAACCTTCCAAGCAACAGAGATGCACATTGTTCCCTTTCAGGGGTAGGGGAAGGAGAAAAAAATGTACTGTTAATGGCTTAAATATTTTATCTTCTCCAGCACCATCCAACATTGTGCCTTGGCCATCTCCCAATCTCAGGCAATTCCAGCCTCTAGAATTAAGAGCATTTCAGAGTGGAAATTTCCAGTTGTTTGGATGCAGAGCTAGCATTAACTCTGAATCTTTAACCTCATCAGAAAATAATGATTTCCCAGGATTCCTTGTGGGATACTCCCATTCTAAAGAGGGTTAAATAGAGTGCAGAATACTGCTTTGTAGTTAAATCAGTTTCCTGGACTCATTCAGAAAGATCTGTGTTGGCTAGCATCAACCTAAAATCATAGAATCATAGAGCTGGAGATCTTCTAGTGATGTGTCTAGATCAAAGGCTAACATCTTGTGCATGGATTATTGATTTCTAGTATTGGTTTAACACCCTGCAAGCAATGTGATTAGGAGCAACAACTAAAAGATATGCTCAGGACAGGAGACCTTATACCATCCCAATCAAATGGTTGTCCAATCTTTTCTTGAAAACCTCCAACAATGTAGCACCCACAGTTCCAGGAGGCAAGCTGTCCCCTTGATAAATAATTCTCACTGTCAGGAAATTCCTCCCTATGGTATTTCCAGAATAAGTCTCCCTCTGATGAACTTCCATCCATCGCTTCTTGTCCTGCTCTCAGGTACCATGGAGAATCAATTGATGCCCTTTGTGCACAAAAAGCAGAACTGGATACAAGCTACTGTGGGTAGTCTACTTATGGGCTATTGGTGTTCCTCAAAGAAGCTAGTGCAAATGTTAACATTTGTGAAAAGCCCTTAAGAGTGCAGTCAAGGAAATCTCAGGAAAGAAAGATGCCCATAAAGGAAGATATTTGTCGCTCGGGGTTGAAATGGTGTCTCTGAGCTTAGTTCTTTTCTTGTAGACGTTTCATTACCCAACTAGGTAACATCAGTGCTAATAAAGAGGGGGTTTGTGGAGAGGAGGAGGAGGAAAAGGAGGAGGAGGAGGAGGACTGTGAGGTCCTTGATGCTCTCTGAACTTAATGGCTTTCTTGTACAAGTTTCACCACCCAAACTAGGTAATCAGTGCTAGAAGGGATATCTGGTAGGTTACCCATTTGGGACCATCATGCTAGCACTGATGAAGTTATCTAGTTGGGTAATGAAACATCAAGCTCAGAAACCACCAAGGACCCCTCAAAAATATGCCCGTTTAGATGAAGATTATCCAAAGAGTTAATCTCACGATCCATATCCCTTCTCTCCTTCAACTGCCCATGGCTTGCGTTCTGAAATTGCCCAAATAACTTTAGTAAATCAGATTCTTAAGTTAAATCTTTCCACTACATCGGTTTCTCTTTGATCAGCCTTTTTCTTCCCTCTAAGAACAGGCCAAGATTCACAAAATCCTTTCCTGCTGGAAGCATATCCTGCTTCAGAGAATAAGGGGAAGCATTGTTTCCTTTTTATTAAAGACGTTAGCGTATCTTTAAGCTATGGCTCCTAACCACGCTGCATGCAGGGTGTTAAACCAATGCTAGAAAACCAATATTCCATACATAAGAGGTTAACCTTTGATCTAGACACATCGCTGTAAATAAGCAAGTCTGTTTGCGGCAGTCTTTGATCATCAAAATTGGAAACATTTGGAGAAACAGACCTTATGCGCGAGGTGCTCCAGAATCGAAGAATGTCTTCGCGGATCAAAAGGGATACATTTGCACACAAACCATAAGCAATAGGAATCAGAAATGCACGGCCATCTGGAACATTATAGCCCATGCTCCTGCATGACAGAAGAAAGATAATCAGGGGTGGGGTGGGGGGAGGAGGTACATTGAAAAGGTTATTTCTTCATTTAGATTTTTAATAGGCTGCTTTATTTTTATGTATTTTTTATTTTAAAAAAATATCTGGGCAGTTTTAGTTACAGCAGAAAAATGGCTGTGAAAAATGCAAACAGGCCATAAACATCCAGGCGGATAAATCTGTGCAGAGAAGAGAAGCTAAAGAGAATGAACAAATGAACAAACGAGTCAACACAGCTACACAATGTTGGATTAAAAGAAAAAAAAATAGGGAGTTGAGTTGCCCGAAAGACATTAAAACGAGTTCTAATTTGCCCATGAATAATAACTCTGTTCTAAAAAGGACATTACGATCCAGCCAGGAGTGCACAAATGAATAAATCTCAAACTGATTTAGAAATTGCTTTATAGGGAGAACGGAGGGATTGTTCTTTTACGTTTCACAGAGCTGGAATTGTGGAAGAGTACAATGGGTGTGTACTTCCACCTTTGCCCATGTGTGCACACAAGCACTGCGAGGGGAGACCACCTGGTGAGACCTTTGTAGTATGTGCCAAGTTACCATCTTTTAAAAATAAAGGACAGCATGGTGAGATTGTAATCTAGATGGACCAGATGTGAACCTCCCTAGCAAGTGAGCTGCAGAAAAATGGGGCACTGTAGCCTCCCCAGAGTAAGTCTCATCTAGATGTATTAGGATCTTCCTTCCTAAACATCCTATTCCTTTGTTCAATAGTTGTATTTTCTTACTTAAATTTAACCACGAGGTTCAAATAGCATCATTAGGTTGTCCCCTTGAACTTAACACTTGGGCAACTAACCAAATAGAATAGAATAGAATGACAGAGTTGGAAGGGACCTTGGAGGTCTTCTAGTCCAACCCCCTGCTTAGGTAGGAAACCCTACACCATGCCAGACAAATTGGTTGTCCAATCTCTTCTTAAAAACTTCCAGTATTGGAGCATTTACAACTTCTGGAGGCAAGTTGTTCCACTGATTAATTGTTCTGTCAGGAAATTTGAGGGGCTCCTATAAAAATAAGGGAGTCAATCTATTTTTCAAAGCAGCAAAAGACACAACAAGAAACAATGAAAAATGTGATTTATGACTGTTTTTCAGTTGCGGCCTTTGTAGCATCCCCATGATCATGTGATCAAAATTCAGATGTTTGGTAACTAGTTTCCATTTATGACCATTGCTGGATCCCAAGGTAATGTGATCACCTACTGCATCCTTCTCACAAGTGAAGTCAATGGGGAAACCAGATTCACTTAACAACCATGTTACTAAACTTATCGACTGCAGTGATTCACTTAACAACTGTGGCAAGAAAGGGCATAAAATGGGGCAAAACTCACTTAACAACAGAAAGTTTGGGCTCAATTGTGGTTGTAAGTCAGGAGGACTATCATGTATTTACACATGGGAAGCCTGAGGAAAAAAAGACAATGTATTATGAATGTTTGGGTTTGAGGTATGAACAAATATGTAATTCCTCATCTCACACATACTGTGAACTTAACACTGATTGCAAACAGCATCGTTTCAAGTGTTCCAACTCTGAGGAATGCTATAATTGGACTATTGTTGTGTGGTTTGCTTTTGCGTTAGTTATTTCCTTTCTAAAAATTTTTTAAACAAAACAGCAGGAATCATTTGATGTCTCTACAACCGTTGACTTAGACTAGATGAGGTGATGTGGAACTCAAGTATTGAGAGAAAAGTAGCATTAAAGCCTATGATCAAACAGATGGAGTTGAAGATGGCTCAAAGCCCCCGCCTAGTCATCTGTCTAATAGATCCCTGCTGGTTTTTTGTTGCTGTTGCTGTTTTTTGTTTGTTTTCAATCAATCAATCAGAATAGAGTTGGAAGGGACCTTGGAGATCTTCTAGTCCAACCCCCTGTCAAGCAGGAGACCCTATACGATTTCAGACAGGTGGCTATCCACTCTTTTCATAAAAACCTCCAGTGATGAAGCACCTATAACGTCTGAAGGTAAGCTGTTCCACTGGTTAATTGTTCTCACTGTTAAGAAGTTTCTCCTTAATTCCAGGTTGCTTCTCCCCTTGATTAGTTTCCATCCATTGTTTCTTGTCTTGCCTTCTGGTGCTCTGGAAAATAAGTTGACTCCCTCTTTTTTGTGGCAGCCCCTGAAATACTGCTATCATGTCCCCTCTAGTCCTTCTTTTCTCTAGACTGGCCATACCCAATTCTTGCAACCAGTCTTTATATGTCTTTGTGTCCAGGCCCTTAATCATTACTCTTCTTTGCACTTTTCCCAAAGTCTCAACATCTTTTTTGTAATGTGATGACCAAAAGTGAATGCAGTATTCCAGGTGTGGCCTTACTAAGGCTTTATAAAGCGGTACTAATACTTCACATGGTTTTGATTCTATGCCTCTGTTTATACAACCAAGGATTGCATTAGCTTTTTTTGGCTGCTGCCACACACTGCTGGCTCATGCTTAAGTGATCGTCCACTAGGACTTTTTTTATTGCTATGACAGGTTAGTGATCTCTGTATGGCTGAGTTGACTTTGCATGTGTTTTACGGTGCACTTTATTTTTGAAGCCAGATAATACAAAGAGTAGGTGTATACATGCATTACTGCATTTCACACTCATGAGGTTATATAAACACGAAGGTAAATACAGATGCAAAAAATGTAATGTTGATTTGATGATTTGTTTGTGTTTACTCTTATAAGGTGGCTGTTGATATTTGAGAAATAATCAAAAACAAAAATATACTAGCTTGGATTGATTCTTGATTATAGACATGCATTTTGCACTAAATGTTATTATTGTATATTAATTCCTTTCATGAAAGTTAGAAGCAGGGAGGTTTGAATTTTTTTACAGACAGCAGTCATCTCTGTATGAAAGATGGAAAAAATGGGAAGGGAGCACATGTGAATTTGTTGTTTGAAACTGCTAGAAAGTGAACATAGTACCAACAGAAAAATTCAATAAGAGGGTTTTTTTTTATTTAAAGAAAAATATTAAAACATTATGTCTGCCTACACGGCTTGTTTATCTACAGATTGGGTGAGGTGTTAAATGAAAGGAATTTTAAAGTACTTATCTTTTTGCTCTGTTAATATGTTGTCTCAGTGCCTCGGGGTTATTTAAAAAATGGAAGTTAAGGAGAGTTCCAATAATTGATTCTAATAAAAACTAGCTGATTTTTCAGTTAGTGAGAGAAAAGTAGTACTGCTATTGCTTCCTAAGGGGGGGTTATTTTATTATTTTCTAACTGTTTTTAAAATTACTCCTTTGGTCAATTTTGTGCACATTGATGGGTGTACCAGCCACATACATTGCAATTCCATTTATTTTTATGGTCTTCAGTACCAAACCTGGTACTGAATTTGTTCCAAGATGGCATTCTTTCTTTCTTTTTTTAATTAAAGTTTTTTTTAAATTTTTATTTTATTTTAAGACATACATATCATTGCATGGACAGTGTGTTGGCTGAGATTCATTAATTCCAATACAAGAAAAGTAAAAATTACAACAATCATCAAATCTACATAGTCTAATATCACTATACACATCTACGTCAACACGGAATCCTGCACTTTTCCATTCATTCAATCATTCATGACTTCATGTCAATGATAATAACATTATATCTAATAATACCTTTTTCAAAATCTGATCTTAATCTCTTATCTTCACTTTAATAGTATTATATAAGGATACATATAGCAATATTTCCCCCAATTCTAATTTTTAAATCTATTCTTATCTTTAGTATATCCAATCGTTTTTTCCCATTTATTCAATATTTATTACAATCAATTTTTAGACATACCTAGCAATATCCTCTTTCAAAATCTAATATCAACCTCCAATTGTCACTCCAACATTATTGTATAAAGATATATATAATAGCATTCTCCCTATTTCTATTTTTTTAAATCTATTCTAATTTAATACAGCTAATCTTATTTTTAAAGAGAAAAAACTTTATTATCCATCATCTCTCATCCTGTTAGGAATTTCCCTGCTTCTCTTTTTAACGTGCCTTCTGTACTCGTCCCTTGGGTCTTTATCTATATCTTTCATTTTTAACCCAACCATTGTTTCCATCTCCACTATTTTCTGTTGCCACTCCACCCCTGA
>JANHFL010001312.1:302069-316997 GCA_032468155.1 Oxyrhabdium leporinum
ACTCTACTCCACTCCACTCCACTCCACTCCACTCCACTCCACTCCACTCCACTCCACTTCATTCTCCTTATTCTATTCCATTTCATTCCGTTCCATTCCATTCTGCTCTATTCTATTCTTCCCCTCCGCTCCGCTTCGCTCCATTCCATTCCATCTCACAAATGTTCCCTCCGTTTTCTCTCCATTTCCTCTCTTACTCAATGTATCCCAAGCTAAATGGGACTCCAGATAGAAAACCAGGTCTCTCTGAGCTTAGGTGGATGACCGGGCTGTACCTCTTCTCCCCTCATCGGGCTGATGCTGAAAGAATGTGATGCCAAAGGGAAAGTAGAGATTACTGTATTCTACTGCAAAGGGGCTGAGCACTACCAGCATGGAAAGGTATTCGAAGTTCTTCTTTGGCAGCCGATAAGTTTTTGCTCATTGCACACATTTTCTGCTCCTTTGTGGCTGTGTGTGCTTGGAAGCAACAGTCACACATCAAGCAGTTTGAGCGGGGTAATTGAGCAGATTAATGAGTACTGCAACTAAGCATTCAAAACCCTGGTGAATTGCCAGCACTCTTTCTAGGACTCTGCAGCCACATGGTACCTGGCCACTCAATTTTTCCAATACTTCCCCCCCCCCCCCCCGCTCATGTGATAAATCATGCTTGCTCCCGTCTGGCTGAGTTTCTAACATGGTTACATCAGCATTGATTTGTGCCAGGTCCCAGAAGGCACACAATTTTTACGAGGCAGTTATCCCATGGCACCAAACTGGGGTTGCTTTTAAGTGGGTTTTCTTAGAGGTGGAAAGGGGGTCAGTTCAGAAAACTCCTTGCTCTACTTAGCAAGTACAAAGCTGAGGATTTCAGTTTTCTCCCGATACTGGTAAATGTCTTTCTCCAGATATTGATTATCTTGGGCAGAAAGACCATATATTGCTATGAATAAATAAACCCACAACCTGGCATTGCTGAAATGTAGGGAAAAAAAATGATGATCTTTGCTTTATAAACCTTGTCATTTTGAACTGATTCTCCTCTTGATCTGCAAGAGTCCATGAAGGGTTACCAGAAATAGCAACGTCTGTTTTAACCCAGATCAAATATGATAACTTTATATTCCTTCCCTTTACTTTTAACAATCTTGATATCTAATCCCTTCAAAAATGTCCTAGAATTTGTTTTTCTGTCTTTTTTCTTTGTCTGTTCGCACCAACACTTAAAAAAAAAAACCAACCAAGTCAATCTCTTTCTTTGTTATTTGTGTGTTTCTTTTAATTATTAAGATGGCAGCTGGTTTTATTCATCATTTCATCTTTTTTCCCAAGACCATTCTTGTGACGTGCCATTTTAAAATCCATATTCAAATCTGTTTCCATCCTATCCTTTGTAACATGTTCCATAACAACATCCACACACGGTTGGTCTATG
This sequence comes from Oxyrhabdium leporinum, assembly GCA_032468155.1. Taxonomy (NCBI): domain Eukaryota; kingdom Metazoa; phylum Chordata; class Lepidosauria; order Squamata; family Cyclocoridae; genus Oxyrhabdium; species Oxyrhabdium leporinum. Next base: position 303,487 of record JANHFL010001312.1, read on the forward strand.
TTGGGAGACATTTTTAAAATTAACTTCTGGGTCCATTGTTAACAAATATCCTTTAGTATATTTATGTTAATGTTAAATTACTTTGCTGTAAGTATTCGGAATGAACAAGTCAAATAGATGTACTTCTCCTTTAATTGTAATCTTTGTATCCTTCTTACTCTACTGTCCAAACTTCAAGTGTGTGAGTGTGTGTGTGTGTGTGTGTGTGTGTGTGTGTATCAAATCAAAACACCATGCACTTCCCATGGGAAGGATTCTTTCAATTAATTTCAAAATCTATTTCAAGTCAACCTGGACTCTTAGTCTATTTATAACTTTCCAAAAACAACACTCTAAGCACCCTTTTGCCATTTATTTTCCAAAATAACACACAATACCAGGAGTAGCCACCTCCAACATATCTAGCAATCAGGTAAGTTAAAAAAAAAAAAACATGGAGAAAAATATAAAATAAATGTTCAAGCTACCTGGGAATAAAAATGGAAGCTTCTTCTGGAAAACCATCAAATGATTTTTAACACATAATTAATAAAAACGTTAACATTCAATATTCTCCAACTTTAACCACCAGCATTTTCAAAATGTTTAAATAAACAAGATTGAATTAGAAAGGCTGATGTGCTGTAGCCAGTTTCGTTCTCTCTGAACTGTCATAATGCATCTAACCACCCCCCTCTTTCTGCTTAATACTCAACAAAAGTTGCTCTACTTAATACCCCATGCTGTACAGTAGTTGGGGGAGGAGGGGGTAAACGTTATTAGCCAGACTTCAGGAAATCAATGAATCCTCAAGGATAGCTTTACCATGCCTACATTTCTGAAGGCCATTGGAATTTTCTGAGCGAGGTTGAAGGAATCCAATCAAAGTTCAAATTCAGTGGTATGAAGAGCGTAACTCACTCAGACATAAATGTCCAAGTCAATGAGACTGAGAAATTTCAAGGCCCTTCCAGAGACTGCAAGGATAAAACTGGGAAAAGTCAACCCCAGCAGGCCAAAAAAGAAAAGAAAAGAAAATAGATTTGCAGAGAACATCAAATCTTCTCCTTTTCTTACATCATCTGAGGCTGAGAGCCAAGGGGGACAACTTTGACTGAACTGGAAAGTAAGTGGCAAAAGAAGTCTACAGCAGCACATTAACACATGATGCTCAGATCTTTCTCTTGGATCTGCCTGTAGAATCATTTGCTCTCAAGACTGAGTCTCATGACACAGCATAAAAGGAAAAAGGAATAGGGAGCATAAAAGTAGAGAAATGAACCATAGTTTTTAAAGACAACCATCTAGAATGAAAATAATAGGAAGGGAAGGGAAGGGAAGGGAAGGGAAGGAAAGGAAAGGAAAGGAAAGGAAAGGAAAGGACAGGAAAGGAAAGGAAAGGAAAGGAAAGGAAAACTGCCTTAAAACTTAGGACATACAAATTATTGGGTTGATGGAACACTGAAAATGTTCTCAACATTGTTTTTGGTTTATTTATTTAAAAACACAGCCAGCCAGTATAAATATGTATGCTTTAGTGTTTCCTTTTATAAATACATAGCTTGGGATTTTATATTCAGGGGTAGAGACAGGTTGATTGCTTCACAAACCTCAATTTTAGAGCTAAGCATTGGGCCAGTTAGGATGTCTTCCCCCCTTTCTCCCCAAGCTGTCTTTTGAAACATGCTTATTAAAAGGCTTGTAGTCATACCCAAACATAGAGACAAAATTGGTATTTTACAACCTGGAGTCACTGTAATATGATTGTAGGATGGACAATATTTCAGAAGGCTCCATTTTTTACAAAGCAGATGTGGCTAAATGAAGCCTCAGATCAATGAATAGCACACTTCAATCCATGCATGGATTCCCCATGTGGCAAAATAATAAACTGCAGAGTATACACCTGCTTTGAAATGTATCAAATTTGGTACTCAACACATTTTGATGTGAATATTTTATCCCGATAATCATTGTTTGTTTGGTACTCAAACAAACATAATGCATAAACTAAAACCTGTCAGTGTTGGCTGCCTTGAGACTTACTACATTATTCCTTATGGGAAAAAAATTGTTTGGTATTCATCATTTTTATTACTCATCGCACCTCCGAGAACCAATTAAGGATGAATACCAAGGTGCCACTGTATTAATATGAGTTTTAAGTCCTTTAAATCCTGAACTTGCATTGCCCCCCTAGACCAAGAGTTCCTAACCTTTTTGCCATCACACCTCCCTTTAGTGCAATCTTAATTTCCTCCCCTAAAAACCCTAATTCCAAAACGAGCACAAATAAACAATGAAAGCAATGCAATGAAACTTTTTTTTGTTAATAAAGACACAGAAAATAAAAAAGTAAAGATTCTTTGCTCCTGATCTGGACTCTGTCTGCACACCTCACAATTTAAGAAAACGTGACCTCAACTGACCCACTGAAATCTCTGGATAAGAAGAATTGCAAGCTAAGCAGTGACCATTAGGTATTAATCACTAATATTCCCAATTTTTGGCCTGGATTCAACTTCCTGGTTTCTCTTCGATTGCTCATCCAAGGGAATCCTGTCATACTTCTCAATTCTGCAATGTGATTGTGCATCATGTCTATGGAGATTTTCCCTTGACCTTAATAGTCCTCCTGAAGGTTCATCTTAGAACTGCACAGTCCAATCTTAATACCTACACAATTTTCTGCAATAAACCTTAAAGCCAAGCTCTTATTTTTCCCTCTGGTAGCTGTCATATTTCCTAGAAATGGTCATTCTAGGTTCGATAAATTTTCTTCTCAATGATGGGGGCTTCTGTATGACTTCTGACCTGTTTTGGAACCTCAGTCCCTCAAGGACAACATATTTTTCAAGGGAGCAATTAGTTATCTACCGCCATTAAGTATGTCGGCTGCTTGTTCCCAATCTTAATGGTGAGCTTTTTAAGAAAAGGAAAGGGTCAAACGCGCTAGCAATTCATGTACACCAACTCTGCTTAAAAGGATAATTTGCAAGATGGCAAGAAGGAAGCTGTGGCAAGCCTCTTCTGTCAAACATTCATCTTCTCAAGGATTCCCTAAATACTTATTTATAAGAGCAGCGGAGGGAAGGACTGTCGATACTGCTTAGTTTAAAGAGTCCCCAAACACATGACATAATCCATGCTAGAAAACACATTTATTCAATATTTTCGCAATTGCCAAGCTCACTCACCATTTCATTTCAGTTGATGCCACTGGGAGCAATTCCAGGATTTCCTGGAGATTTTAAGTGCAGGCTCTTAGGATCGATGGCATTTTCACCCATTTCAGTTTTTAATCCCCCCGGGTTAAAACTCAGGTACAATTTCTGGGGTAGAATCTATTTTAGTCTGTACTTTAAAAAAAACAACATATATATTTTTGGGGGGTGGTTGTCAGGATTTTGGGGAATTCACATTCAATGTTTTAGAGAAGACTAAAACCAAACTGAAAACAAATCACAAGACTATGTCTGATTTACTTTGGCCATGTTATGTGTGCAACTTCATTGGAGATGTCAATGATACTAGGAATGGTTAGTGGAACAAGAAGAAGGGGCGAGCAAAAAACATACTGGCTTGATAACATCAAATCTGATGCAAAGTTGAACACCCAACAACTGCAAGAAGCTGTGCTTGATAGGATAGCATGGAGAGCACTGAATGGTTAAAACAACAACAAATACATACTGAACTCATGGGTATTTAATCATTTGCACAGGACAAAGTGGGTGATAATATAAGAGCTGTGGTGGTGTAGTGGTTAGTATTGCAGGTGAACTCTGCCCATTGTCAGGAGCTCGATCCTGACCGGCTCAAGGTAGATGCAGCCTTCCATTCTTCCAAGGTCAATAAAATGAGGACTCAGATTGTTGGGGGCAAGAGCCGAGGTGACACAGTGGTTAGAATGCAGTACTGCAGGCTACTTCTGCTGACTGCCGGTTGCCTGCAATTTGGCAGTTCGAATCTCATCAAGCCCGAGGTTGACTCAACCTTCTGTCCTTCCGAGGTGGGTAAAATGAGGACCCAGATCATTGGGGGCAAGAGGCTGACTCTGTAAACTGCTTAGAGGGGGCTGTAAAGCACTGTGAAGCGGTATATAAGTCTAAGTGCTACTGCTATTATGTAGCAGGTAGCTTGTCTGTTTGAATCCCAGAGCACTATAGATTCTTTATTTTCTGTGTGTCAGGATTTAGGCACTTACCTTACTCATCCCAAAATGAGTGCACAGCTGTCCTATCTTTGTCTGTATAATCTTCTTTGCTCCCAATTGTGGTTTCCAGACTTCAAGGATCCATCCAGGAAATCTCACGGAAAGCAACCTTCCTTTGCCTGCAGCATTGAAGAGATGCACAATGGAAGAAGAACCATTCATCCCCTCACATTCACAGCGTAGGTTTCAAAATAATTCCTTAAAAAAAAAAACCCTTCAAAAATATTCTGAAACATCTAAGAAAGGACCTCCAAAAAATCATCCTAACAAAGAGAGGGCAGGAATAGTTCATTTCTTAAATGCATATTTATTCGGTCACATCGAAATATTTTTCAAAGGGTGCTATGAATAAAAGCACTAAAACATAAAGAAAAAAATGTAACAGACCATAAAACAGAAACCTGGCAGAGCAAAGATTAAAATAGCAGCAGATAAAATCAAACTCGGGGAAACTCATAAAGCTTTGACACCACAATGCTGTTGTTGTGAAGAGCTTAGAGCAGGGGTGTCAAACTCAAGACCCAGGGGCCGGATCTGGCCTGCGGGGTGCTTAGATCTGGCCACCCTGGAAACAGTGAAGGAGTGGGCTCCAGAGAAAATGGAGGAGGGCCTCACACGGCTCTTCTGAGCTCTGTTTTTGCTGGCAGAGGGTTGCAGGAGGCTGTCACAGCCGAAAATGAAGTTCGGGAGGCCATTTTTGCTGGCAGAGTGCTTGGGCCACCACAGACGCCCCCCGACACGAGTGACCTCGAGCTGGCCATGCCCACCCTGGCCACATCTACCCCGGACCCCAGAGGTCAAACACAAACCTGATGCGGCCCTCAGTGAAATGGAGTTTGATCCTCCTGGCTTAGAGGAATGGAATCATTTTATCTGGCTGATTAAATTCAATGAATGATAAGCCAAGTGCGGATCCAGGGCACGATGTTGGAGCAAACACCCAGAGCCCAACTCGCCATGATGAACATTCTGTTATTGTCAGTGTGCAAGGCAGGCAGTCTTCTTCTCTGGGAGGAGAAAAGACCTCTGAGGTTATCCTTGAAGAGCTGTCCAGATTAAGATTGAAATTACAAGAGAGAGAAGAAAGACCTTTTCGTCAATACCAATTGGACAAAATAAGGGGATCGCTGAGTTGCTATGTAATTTTAGCATAGTAGACTATATTACATCTACCTGGTGTTCTTTGCTTTTTTTGGAGTATGTACTGAGCTGGGATGGTCCTTGGATTGAGTCTCGCTCGTAATGGGGGCTGGCTGTAACTGCAATCTCCCCTGTTCTTCCTTCCGTCCCCTTCCAAAGTATTTGCCCAAAGTATCAGGCAGAAAGTATGTCTGATAAAGACAGAAGGCGCATTAAGGAAAGCAGATTTCTAGAGGATCCCTGTCACCTGGGAATAGAGGATGTTTAGCAAGAAAAGAGTATGCCTTACCTCTTTAGCAAGAATAGGGCTGTGGTGGCACCGTGGTTAGAATGCAGTACTGCAGGCTAACTCACTGCTCAAGCCAGGAGTTCAGTTCTGTAGAAAATGCGACCTATTTTCTGTCACTTAATGGCCATTCAGGTTTTTGTAGCTACCCCAGATTGATTATTTGGTATCAGGTCAGCTCTTAAAACACCACCTGGATACATTTTCTCCAAAAGAACCTGCTCCTTCCTAGTATTACAGTCCTTCCAACTGTGCACTCATGGCTGCTGTAATTGAAGGATAGGAAATGGACAATTGAATGTCCGTCCTGATCATTCTGCATAGCAGTTAATAGTCATTAGCTGGATTCACTGTTAAAATTGAACCATCGCGTGACTTGTCTGGCTTGGCTTGCCTTAGCTTTGCAGAATAGATGTGGATTTGACCACAGTGGCTTACGCCTGGTGCAATCTGTGGACCCAGCCTCTGTAAGTTTAGGTCCTATTTAAGTCCTCACGAACTCACCCAATCAAAGATAAGGTTGTAAAGTCATTGGAACCAGTGAAACAACTGCTAAGCCATTGGAAGGAGGTCTCCGATCTGCATCAAAGCAGTAACAGTGCTATCCCAAGAAGTAATGGGCTATGCAATTATGGATCAATTTTAAGGACACTGGTGATAGCTAATTAAGAACACACCCAAATCCTTCTCTGATCTTTGGGGCCCTTTGGGACAAGTAAGAAAAGATAGAGTAGTGCCACTTTGGCAAATACTGAACTTCTCCATTTTCTGGAAATGAATGGATTTATTCAAAGTGATATCAGCTCCGAGGGACCATGCAGATATACTTTTCTCCAGGATGATTGGAAATGAATATTCAGACTATTTCCAAATCCAACCTCCCAGTTAATACAATAATGGGAAACAAAAGCACGCCATAAATTAAGCTTTCCTCTGCACCAGGGGAGGGGAATTGTGTGGACTTCAACTCCCAGAATTCCTGAGCCAATCAGTCATAAAGGGGCTATCTAGTTCCCCACCTCTACTCTACACCTAACCAACATAGAGGTCATTGGGCAGCAGGAAGTGATTCTCTCCTTCTTTTTAGCTAACAGTGTTACCTTGAACTGGTACCTTGAACTGATTCAAGTACCCGCTTCATCCAAGTTTGCCTTCGTTGGGGGTCTAGTGGTCCAGCTATACTTGGAGATGCTACAAATTAAAAATGGGACCTTCTGCATACAAAAGAAAACATGTTCCCTCCCACAGAACAATCTTCCCTACCTATCATAGTTCCAGATCTTCAGAAAGATTTTTTAGACTTTCCACTATTCATAAGAACGGACCCACATTTTCTCTTTAAAGATGGGGAAATTGCTTCTTGCCTTTCTTCATTTTTAAATCCTGGTCTGAGATATCAGGAGGGCTTGTAATATCCAAGATTGGTTTTAAGCAGCCGTGAAGCAGAAAACCTGGAATGCATCATTCACAAACTCAGCGAGAAGGCGTCTGAATGACAGGGTTGGAATTTACAAATTACATTTGAAAAAGACAATTACCCAGTTCCTCCTGTCTCTTTTGAAAGAAGTTGGCTTTCTTTGCCTTCCCTATGGGTACTAATTTTAGCATCAACATATAACTGTCTGTGGACCTTCATTCTAATATTCAGGAAATTTGGAAGAAATAGTAGCTGTTCAAAAAGAAGGACAAAAATTATTTTTTAAATGACATTTTAATTACTTAGTGATAGGAATTCAAATGGAATCTGGATTCTCGTTTTAAAAAAAAATAAGACTCTTTGTTTTACCCTTGGCAGACATAAGCAACAAGCGTGTGCAAGTTTTTAATGGTTTCCCACCGTATTTATTTCTCATATATTCTCCTACTTTTAAGTGTTAAGTATAAACCAACTTATACATTCACATTTATAATAAGATGTTAGGCTATTGAGACTGCTTTGGGTGCTCAGGGTATGGAAACCAAGAATGTCTTTTCACTCGTATCCAATTCAAAAACTCAGGGCAATTTTTGATAAAGAATTGTTGAGCCCATATTGGAAAGGTGTATTGACTTCATGTGACTTTCTAAATGTACATTTATTGCAACTACGGCTCCAACATTAATCCCAATAATGTTCCATAGTCGTTATTCTTGGCTAGAGGGAGAGCAAATTGAATCATTTACCTGGACAATTAAGCAATCTCATTTTTTTTTTCCTTGTGGGTTATTCAGATTCATTTCATTTAGGGGCATCTAAGCATTTGTCATCTTATTTCATGTTTTTAATTCCGATTATATACTTGGTATTTTGTTCTTCTGCTGAGAGACAGCAGAGTCAATTTTAGAGTCTGGAAGGGCCTATGTCAAATTAATCCAGTGGTGGACTGCAACAATTCTGTAAGTGTGTGCTCTGCGTGCGTGCGCTGTGTTCAAAATACAGCAATTTGAAGCTCAACTGCTTACCTTCTAGGGCAGCCCCGGTAAGTAGAACAGCTGATGCGTGGAAATCAGCTGTGCCACACAAATCAGCAGAACCAGAAAGAAGGAAATATAGGACAGGATAGGGCAGGGGCCCAGCCAACTGATGGTTGGAACTACCGGTTCAGTAGAACCGGTCCAAACCGGCATCAGTCCACCACTGAATTAATCAATGAAATCACCTCCTCCCGGTCACACATACACCCCCCAATTTTCAAGACACATATGAACTTAAAACTGATCACAGTCGACGGTGACAAATGTTGCCGTCAGCGAAAGAAACCGCTAAGAGCCAAAAACTTGTCTTTTTGAAAAAGGACTGTTTGTGCCGAAAAGACCAGATTTCAGAGCATATGGCGGGCCTGTCAATTTGGGGGTGCTGTGTCACATGTCAGTCAGTTTCAATCACACGGCAAGGCAGCATTCGGCAGCCAAAATGCTCCCTCCCACCCTTTGCCTTCCTTGTCTCTCAACCCTTTCAAGAGCATTCCGAGCTCCAAAACCTTTCTCGCTTGAGCCAGATAAATATTCCTTTTTGCAACAAGCTCTTAGATAGAGGCAGCATTTAAAAACGATAGCTAGAGAAGAGTGGAGAAGCACAGGGTATGTGTCTCCCCCCCTCCAACCAGAGCCTCTCCAAAAGCTGTAAAAATCCAGGCGTTGATAGAGGCTAGCAAAGACATAAGATAGATTTTAGTTTTGGGACTAAAATCTTTTGAAATGCTGTCTCCAGGTAGGCATTCGTAGCACCTATAATATTTTGATATATTATTGGGCTAAGATGTATCTCACAAGTATGTCAATAATTTCGTAGCCACCTATGTAAGGCTGAAATTAATCCTACTGATTGATTTCAGAAGCCTGCACTGTATTGAAATGATAGGGATTATCTGTTTAATGTATTTCCCTTACATTATTAATTATCATTTAATAGTTTGTTTATAGTTTGGCTGACCAATGGCACTCAACATGTGGTCCTAATGGAACCATATGAAGAGAAGCATGCAGTGAGGTTTCTCAAGGTTATGTCTGGAGCCCAGCGCTCTTCAACATCTTCATAAATGACCTAGATGCTTCAAATTTGTGTATGACGAAGTTGGGGGGAATTACTAATGCTTTGGAAGATAGATTCAAGATTCAGAAGTCCTTTTCACTTAGATGGCAAAGCAGGATATAAATATGTATCAGTGTTATAGCATCAGTCCCCAAAAGAGTCCACAGTCATTAATTCTTTTGGGGACTGATGCTATGGGACTTTCTCATTTTTATATCCTAGATTTTAAAATGTAGTTATGTTCCAGTATGTATATTTTCCAGACTCAGCTTGAAGCAGTACAGTTCCAACATACTTCACTAGTTGTGATTTTTTTTTCATCTTAATTTAGGAGCATTCAAGAACAAAATTAATTCAGCTTCAGTCAGTTCGATTGTATTACTTTGCAATTTGGCACAATCCTGCCTCTAACCATCCTGGTTTTGCTTATCTGATCAGAGAAATGATGCCTTTTTCTCTTCCTGCACCCTACAGAGCTGTAAGTCTCTATGTTTCAACTGCCCAATCTTTGTGTAAAGCTCTTCCAAAACTCTGCTCTGCACAAAGCTGTTAACTACCATAATGGTTATGTAAAACTTTAGAAATTCCAAATGCACAATTTTAGCAAAATGCATTGTATTTAAAAACTAGAAATAATAGAAGCAACAATTAATATACCATGGCAGAGCTTGCTGAAAAATTATTGCCTGAGCCCCCTGCCAAAATTATCAGATTTCTGGAAATTATCAGTTTTAGTTAGACATAAATTTTCTCACATCCACATTTTTTAATGCCTAAATTATTGACTTTTAACATGCCTAAATATTGTTCATGCCTGCTCCTTTCAAATCTTTACTTAGCTGTGTTCACTTAAAGTTTCAGTTAAAACCTAATGGCTACATGCAACAGCACAACGTACTGAACATATATTGCTAGTTTCTTGTGTGAACACAGCCTTTGTTCTTCAATATAACTATACAAATAAAAATTGTTTGTTCATTTATTCTTCATTGCCATTCAATTCTAGGCATGTTGTGAGAACACATCATTTGACCTTCAGTGCCAATAATTATGCAAATAAAGATTGCTTGTTTGTTTATTTTTCACTGCCCTTCATTCTAGGCAAATTCTGGGCATTTCACCGTATAAAATAAGACTAATACAGCAAAATGAATATAAATACAATAAGAGAAATAAACAAAATGGCAGATCCAGATATTTATTTCAGAATATATGTGACAAAGAAGCCTAACAAAAGGATTCCATCCACCCTACTTTAAGACGGGGGGGAGGGAGATGTTTTTAAGGCCTCCCAGAATGCCCAGTGGGGTGGGAGTGGGAGACATACAGCACATAATGGCTTAACTCAGAAAGCAAGCTATGCATATTATGTGAGCATCTTTCAACATGGATGACTTGTCCCTTCAGGATTAATTTATTATCTATAAGTAGAGCCAAACTGAGTAAGAATTATCTATGAGCATCCCATAAATTTTTGAAACAATTCTTTGATGTATATCAGGTAAGGTCATATATTTTGTATATTTCAATAATTTTTACCAAACTGTTATAAATATGCAAATGAAATTGAACTAAGAGAAATAATTCCTTTTATGTTCTCAGTCCATGGAATAACTATAAGTTATAGGAAGTTTCCTAGTTTTTATCTGGCCCCACCAGACATAAGGATCGTGTACAGCTGCCATGTCCTCCCTGCTACAAATCATAAACCAACGCCTTCCTGTCCCTTGGGAGAGAGAAAAAATAAGGTTCTGGTTTGTAAGAAGTTCAGAAAAAAAAATCTACACCTTGCAGTAGATAGCAGGCCTCAGGCTGGCTGGGTGAGGAAGTTAATCAGCATAGTGCAGGCTGTTTGGGATGAGGCCCAAAAGATGGTTACTCTCTGAAATGGTAAAACGGGAAGCAGATGTGGCCACTGCTTCTCCGCATGCATAACTGGGAACCAGCCAGTTGGGGAGAAAATTTGCATAACAGGGATAATTTGGTATCAAAACTACCGCCTTGAAATTATCTGCATGGATCTGAGCGCAGTCAACTGTTTTTCACTTCTTGTTTCCTACTGAGTTTGGTCAGATTGAATTTCTCAACTTCTTTACCTATAACTAATTAATTCAGAGATTATCACACATGTGAATATAAACTGCCCTAAGGCAAACATTTCAATTTGAGGAAAATGCAGATAAAGTTCAGCAAATCTTACTAGAACAAATGATGTGGAAGATTCCAAGTTTGCAAGTAATCTATGCCAGGCAAGATGGCTAGAAAGATAAGAGAGGAGAGGAGAAAAAAGATGGGTGGAAAATATGGTTGTCAGGGTTTAAGCCAGTCCTCCAGCCGGTTAGCTTTTTAGTTATCTTTATATTTGCCAAGAAGAAAGGTAGGATGGAAATATTCTATTAATTAAAAGAGGGCATATTGAGATATTCTGACTTGGTATTAACTTTTTATCTGAGCCAAATGATGTGCCAACAATGAAAGAATATTTTAATAGGGCAGAGCAAGTGTTGTGGTCTTTTTCTGATATTCCTGGCACACACTCAAGAGTAAGCTGCAACTTAAACACTATTTACCATAAGTTTTAGATACAAAACATAGAATATTAGGGTTGCCAGGGTCCTTGGGAGTCTTCTAGTCCAACCCCCTACTTGAGCAAGAGACCCTATATCATTCTGAACAAATAGCTCTCCAATCTCTTTTTAAAAACCTCCAGTGATGGTACACCCACAACTTCTGGAAGCAAGCTATTCCACTCATTGATTGTTCTTATTGTCATGAAATTTTTCCTTAGTTCTAGGTTCAATCTTTCTTTAATGATCTTCTACCCACTGCTTCTTGTTCTGCCCTCAGATGTTTTGGAGAATAGATCAATCCCCTTTTCTCTGTGTGAATCTTCAAGTACTGGAAGACAGCTATCATATCACCTATTACATCACCATATCAAAGCTTTTACAGTTCTCCATTTTTCTTCCTCCTTCGTCTCTGTCTCCTGCAGTGCTTCACTACACTGCAGCAAACAATTTATGACCAGTTACTTGGTGACCGTTTGAAGTTATGATGGTTCCCCCCACCAAAGTTACTTATGACATGACATTGAAGTTATGATGGCCATCCACACACAGGCCCACAGTCACCTGATCACATTTTGATCACTTGGCAACTAGCTTACCTTTACAGCTGTTTGTAGTATTCCATAGTCAATCATGATTTTCAACAATTTTGCCAATTTCCGGCATTTATTTTCAGAATGCCCACTGAGTAAAATGGATTTGCTTAAGAATTGTGGCATTCACTTAATAACTACTACAAAAAATTATGTAAAATTGGGTTTGATCACATGGTGACCTGCTTAACAATGCAACAACGTACCACCATACACCTGGGCTCAGTAACAGTTGTAAGTCAAATACTATCTGTATTGCTAAATAATGACATGGTAATTACATTCAAATAGCCAGCTATTATATGCCTATGATGATTATTTTTGCTGGGAAAAATAAAGGACAAGTTGTAAATCTGAAAGAGATTCATAAGGATAATTGTTTAAGGTTATAACTTTGTTTTTCAAAGGAAATTCAAGAGCAAAACCAAGAAAAACTTTACAAAAATGCATACTCTAAAGTCAAATAGTTTGTGTATTTTTTTTAAAAAAAGACAACCCATTTCCCATATTTTCTAAATAAATGTGAAAAACTGTGCATTAAGTGGTGCTACTTGTACAGTAAAAGTTAACTTACCAAAATATGAAAACAGTGAACTTCTAAAAAGTAAACAAATCTAAAAGAGAACTAAAATTGTGTCTGTGTATATGTATAATTTATTTAAGCTTTCTGAAATAAAGAAATTCCCTATAAAATAGAGAAACACGTGTTTACTGTATATATGTTTCAAAGAGATGTTTGTGTTATTCAGGCACCATTTTGGATTTCTTGTATTATAATACAAGTTTGGATCATCCAATTTGGATGATAGCAATAGCAATAGCACTTAGACTTATATACTGCCTCACAGTGCTTTACAGCCATGTCTAAGCAGTTTACAGAGTCAGCATATTACCCCCAACAAACTACCACCTCATTTTACCCACCTTGGCATTGAGGAGGCTAAAAACGGGACCCACAGAGACCTCCGGTTGCAAAACCAGGTGCATTTTTGGCCAGCAGAGTGCTTCTGGTTGCAGGGAAGGCCAAAAACAGAATGAACAAAGGGTTCAAGAGACCAAAACAGGCCCATATTCGCTCTGTAAGATGCACAGATATTTCCACCCACTTTTTTTGTGTGTGGGAGTGCATCTTACAGTCTGCAAAATATTATCTATCTATCTATCTATCTATCTATCTATCTATCTATCTATCTATCTATCTATCTATCTATCTATCTAT
>JANHFL010001313.1:0-14258 GCA_032468155.1 Oxyrhabdium leporinum
TAATAATAATAATAATAATAATAATAATAATAATAATAATAATAATAATAATAATAATAATAATAATAAATGAAATAGTAAGCTAGCGTACTAAATCAATCATTCTGTGAAAAGACAGACTTCTCATGGCAACTGTTTTGTGAGAATGCACGGTGCGTGCTCCAAAATTTTTAGATATGCCGTGACCCTTTTCAGAACATATGTATTACTTTTTTTGCCAGCTGTTATTCAAGGTGTACATCACCGATGTTTATTGCAAGTATCAAAATCTGTTTTGAACCAAAAATGAAGATGTGTCAGATATTGCATACCTTCTACTGGTGGATCAATACCAAAGCGATAAAGACTTTGGCCGAACAACAGAACTCTGCAGTTTGATTTATCTCTTTGCTGATCTGATTTCCAAGATACAAGAGTAACTCTAGAGGAAGATCACAGAAAAGATGCCTATTTCCATTTCTTGTGATCTCTTTTCATGCACTCCAGTGGAAGAGAGGATTTCTTATTCCAAAACTACTAAGAGGTTGCTGGCACCTTGAGACAGAAGCTTCTGACTTGAAGGCCAATAGATCAGCCAAGGCATTTCAGGAGGGAAGAAGGGCCAAATGAAACTTCTTTTGAGCTATGGGTACCCTGTTATGGTTCTATCGTAACTGAACTTTTAAACTCAATAAATGTTGACTCTAATTCAAACAGATTTCTGCTGCTGAACCTTTCCTCTGTGCGGGTTGTTAAGAAAAATGTGTGGATGTGTAGCCATATCAATTATTTCTAAGATGTTCTCCTTTCAGAATGATACTGATGTCTCCCACATTCTCTTTCCTTCTCTCTTTTGTCTTTCTTTTATAAGTTTTCTCAATAAGGTTGCATACTTTCTCATATTTTTTCAAACCCTAGCATCATTCTATCCTTCATTTCATAGCACATAAGACCCATTTACAATTTTGGCCTCTTAATGGATCTCAGAGGTCTTCTTGCATTAGCCAGGACAAAAACAGACTTGACAACAGTGCAGAGGTCAAAGAGGTATAAATGTTGCTTCTCAGACTGATAAAGAATTAAGAAACAGTTATATCAACAGCCAGCTGTGAGCTTTTTCACGGAAGAAACCTACCTGGATCTCTCATATATATATATTGGAGGAAACCCAGCTTACTTCAAGATCTTCTCTGATTATTAATAGAATAAAAATGATGAGGCAAAGAAACTATAACAGCTGTTCCCATCCTGGCATTTGTGGGAAATATGTGTGTGTGCGTGTGTGTGTGTGTGTGTGTGCGTGTGCGTGTGTGTGTGTATAATAAAGAAATATAATGATTAACCCAAAATTACCCAGTCAATGTCATTCAGGTAAAAATTTGAAAGGAAACCTTTGAGGCCCAAAGATTTTATCTCAGTTTCATATACTTTATAACACTTAATTTTTCTCTACAGCTACTCGTTGCTGATATGACTAAATTTGTGAAATGAAATATCACATTTTCAGAGGCCCAGTTTTACTCCTAAAATGCTAGGACACTTGCAAGGATGCCAACTGAACAACTTTGTTAATGAAAATCAGGCTTCTTCATAACATTGATGAGAGTTACCTTTGACCCAAAAGCATTGTGTGATCATACATACATACGGATGGATGAGATTTTGAGAATGGCAAAAAGTATTACTTTGCCTTCATTCAGACACATGCCCGTTGAAGGTTTATTATAACCCGCTTTCCCGACTGAGCATTCATTCAAGAACTGCATAGAACTATTTGCATAGAACATAATCTATTGTACAAACTACAGTGTTCGAACTTGGTACTTTAAGATTTATGCATGTCATAAGCAGAAGATAAAGGATACTTTTTGAATTTAAACCAAATGACTGACATTTCAGTGGTTGCTGAAAAAGATATTTGCTCATTTTCTTTGTTTATGATCTCATTATTTTTCAATAATTAAGCTGGATTACTATTCTTTCAAAACACGTGTTCTAACTATTTCACTCCTCTCCTCTTCCTTTCTGATGATCTCCTTTGGTTGTACCCTGAAATTAATGTGCTGTGCTTAGAGATCAGTTTATGAAGTAAAATATTTGCACATAATTTAAGTGAAATGTTAAGACATATGCTTTTGGGAAGTGGGTGAAAAATAAAATATGAATAGCAAGGCCATTTTCCAGCATTCCCAGGAGATGCGAATATTGTATCTTAAAAGCTGGAGAGAATTTTATTGGATATTCAAAAAACAAGGCATCGCTTAATTTTTCATCTCATGCCAGTTAGTTTTTAAGAGGGAGAAGTGATAGTTTAGAAACACTATGCTAATGGATAAAGAGAATTCCATTATGAAAACTCCAATCAATAAATAAATTAGAGAACAAAATAAAAACCAGAATTTTATAGCAAACAAAATCTTCAATACTAACTTACTGTCAATGCACCATAGTCAGAAATTATTTTTAGCAAAGTAGCTCACTAGCTTCAGAATGATTACTTCATAACAAGCTATTTGTGAACATAAAATTATCCTGTACAAAATGCACACCTGCACAAGAAACCTAATATACTATGCATACATATATATAGATGATTCAGAGCCAAGACCTCTATAAGCATTTTATGCATAGAATTGCTTGCCAAAACATTTTGCTGCAACCATCCCTCCTTCTTAAATCTTTTCACAATACTGGAATTAACCATTTAATTCCAATGTCTTTGTAAATAAGGTGAGCTATGAGCAATTAAAACAATAGCGTAGTGTTTGTCTGTTTATTCCTGCCTCTTATTTTTGTTCTGTTTATTCTCTTTTGCTAAAGTTTTTGCTATAAAATCTTGGTTGGTATTTGCCAAACTAGTGTGTGTGTGTGTGTGTGTGTCCAAATCATGTACACAGAAATGCTTCTTTGGAATGGTGTGGGGGAGTCTCTTGAAGCCAACTTTGACTTCTGGCAACTGGAGCAGTCCCTGCAGTTTTCTTGGCAAACTTTTTTACTTTCTAAGGCTGAGACTGAATGACTAGCCCCAAACTCATCCAGTTGGTTTTGTGATAAGGCAGGACTAGAATTCAGAGTCTCCCAGTTGCTGACCTGATACTTTAACTACTACACCAAACTGACTCTTACATAGGGATTCTTTGCAATAGAAATGGATCTGATTTATCTAATTGCTAAATTTAATAGATAGCTTATGCTAAGAGAATGCTTTCTGAACCCACTACAGCTTTTAATACAAGCACTTTTCATATCTTCCATTTAGAAGCTGAAGTTATAGAACTCCTGTAGTTTTATTTGCACTAGGATGACTGATATCAGAGGGTAATGCCAAAGGGATGAACCTCAGCCCTTTGGGGTTTATATTGTAGGTTTCTGCAAAATTCCATCTCATTGACTTGTACTCTTTTCCATAAAATTGCTAAAAATATCTTCTGGAAATTTTAGATGACTTGTCTTAATACACTGAAAATACTTAATTTTTAATTTGCATTAAATGAGATGTTGAAGGTGCTGATCCTGTGATTGGTGTTGGAAATGATGTATGTCACTAAACCCACAAAAATGGGACTTTGGAGTCCCTTTCATTTCTGAGGCACTGCTGTGACATTCTTATCTAGCATAGCATTTATATACTACTAAAACTCTCACAGTCATACCTTTAATGGGGGAAATAGTGCATCAAAGGGCAATAATTTTTAAACTAAGGTACCTCAAAAGGGCTAACTTACAGAATGTGTGCCCAAAATTTGGAACCCATGATTCTCAAGGGAATGACATTTCAGAAAGTTGTGACTGTTTCAGTGCTACTGGTCGCTGCTGTGTTGCTACACTCTTGGTCTGCTGCTGCAGTCACAAAATCTTCATTTTCAATGTTCTGTGATAGCTTCCCAACCAGTCTCATAATCCCTCACTTCTGCCTGCTGCAAAGAGAAGGGAAGGCAGGTAAGTTTCTGATGCTCCCTGCCCAATTCCCACAAGGAAATTAAATGGGGAAGCCAGCAGGAAGTCGAAAGTCATGCTCCAACTGCTTTTTTGCCCACCCTTGGTCATTCCATTTCTCTATTTAGGTAAGAAATATCACTGAAACAATGACCCAATGGGGCATAGGTTGTCTAATTTCAACCCAGAGGTCATGAGTTAATCAATAAAGTCAGTTTGTTTAATAACATGATTAAGCATCATGTACTGATGCACAGTGGAAATTCATGCATGTTCCTACAGTTATTATGCAGTAAATTTAATATTTGTCTCCTAACAACATTCCCATTATTGCATATCAATTATATTTTTGAATGAATTAACATTCATTCAATCATGCAATCTTTGACTAGTTTGGCTTCTGAATGAAATCATCTGTCTATTGTCATTTACATTTAAAATAGGAGGGAAGGTACAAGTGTTTCAAATTACATAATTTACATTTACATTACATCTTACATAATTAGACTCCCAGCCCATAAATGAATGCCTTGTATCATATTCTACAGCTTAATTGTTTTTATTGGTAAACAGGGCCCTTCACCAATAGGTAAATAAAAAATATATAATCAAATCAACCATTTCCTATGAAGTTTCTGATAGATCTTGCCAGCTATTAAACAGAACTTGGTGACATTTTAAGAGAATTCATCACTCTGCTCAGATGGGAGGTAATTAAAGAAAAAAGAGTCAGCAGAAATAGAAAGTTGAGATAACAAAGGTGCAATAGGTTTGTGTGCATGTTGTAGTAAGACTGACAATAGAAAAGTATGTGAGGTCTTGTTTCAATAGCTCCTGATATACAATGACAAAAGATTCATAGTATGGAATTTTTCCAAACTCAGTTCACATAATGTTAAAGTTCTTCAAAATTCTGTTATAGCAATTTGACTGAGCTGTTCAGCAGGCTTATATCTGATGACTTGATTGCCTAAATTGAGATCAGCAGGGATTAGGCTGTTCTCAATTTGTTTTACCATATCAGACACCCATTGTTTGATGTTCTTCTTAGCTGAGTTGTACCACATTGTGATCAAAGCATGAGGAGAAAATAACAATAATATAAGCTTCTTCTCCAATTCCATTGTTCATTTTGTAATGAAGGGGAATCATGTAACATGTGTGGGATCAAGTCTACAGAAAAGATTATAAATTTTAGCCAGCATTCAAAGATATTGATTGGCTTCAACTTTAGGGAGACTGGCACTGGGCATTCTTAAAGCATGTTTTTTAGGAACTAAAAACCCAATCTTTGAAAAGTTGGTATATATGCCAAGTTGCAGCCCAAAAAGGAACTCAGCTCAAACTTTTTATTGCTGCAGGGATAAACTGGGTCCTGTGAGATCTCCCAAAAAGTCTGGATGGCCAATAGTGAATTGGATGTATCTTGTAACAAGTACTGTCTGTTGGCACATTTCCTCCTCTAATTTTGCATCCTTAATCTTTTTTTCAAATATCATTATCTTAGTTTTATCATAGTTGATTTGAAAAAAAAATGTTTATCACATTAAGAAACAAAAATGTGTGATGTTCTTTTCAGACCTGCTTAAGTTTGAGAGGGAATTACCACATTGTTGGTATATATGAATGTTATAAGATGTTTACTTCATGTTTTGGTCAATGGTATTGTCTAGGTGAGCAATCAATGTGTTAGCATACAAATTATGACACTAGGATCTAGTCCTGCCTAACATCTTTGAAACAATTTTTCTAATTAGGTGCCCTTAGGAGTAGGGACCCTTGGGATTGAAATAATATTTTAGTGCATATAAAATATATTCAAAATTTTTAAAAGTGATTGTTTTCTTTGTGTTGTCTCTTTCAATTGGACAGGTTTTCCTATCCCAGTTGTAGTGATCTGATTTGGATCAGGTTCCTGTCCTTTTCTAAAAGAAAAAAAAGAAAAAAGATGCGAATGCATCTTTAGAGGAATGTACTGTATTTTCATCTTAAGCTGCTATTGCAAGGGAAAAAATATTCTGAAGTGAATATTACTGAATATTTTCAGTAATGAAGAGATAATAGCCAATCTAGCTGAGTTTTTCTGTATAATGTAACCTACTGGAGGTTTTTCAAAGGCATTCTTTTTAGGAAATTGAGATTCTTTATAGATTTTTATCTTTTCTTCTTTTCCTCTCCATTGTTCTATGAGAGGAGGGGAGGGGAAAGGGAACTAAAATGTAAAAAAATGAATAGTCTGTCTTAGAATGATGTACCAATCCTACCATCTTTTGATATTCCCTTGATTTCTAATTGTGTTTCTCGTATCTTTAGCAAAAGAAATACCAAAAAAAATTAGATGTGCAACCTATATTATACTTTAATGTGATGTTCTACTTTTCTGTCTGTAGTTCTTTAAGTTTTTGTCTTCCTTCATTAAACATTTAATAAATCACTGCCAGTTTATGACAGATTTTAACCATAACACAAACAGCAGGAGGTGTAAACTCCGCTCAGTTTGGATAGGCATATAATATCCATGTCGACATCATCTTCCCCTCCAGGCATATTGGCAAAACGACCAATGGAAGCTAAGCTTTTTCCGACAAAGCTTCAAAAATAAAGTTTTCTTCTTTTATCTTACTACAAATCAATTGGAGCCCTTACAGCAAAATCCTATAAAATAACTTCAAACACCACTTCTTAGTCTAAAAATTTGTGTTATGGCTAAATCTCTTTGAACTTTTTATGACTGAAGTTTGGAGAAAAATGATTTAAGTGCTATCTGCTAGACATCAGAGTGTCAAAATTTCACTCAGTTTTTCTTGACACTTAAACTGATACCTACTGTATGTTTTGGGAGGGGTTACTTGCTTTTAACCATATAACTCAGTTCATCTGATAAAAGTGATTTAACTTCAGCTTAGACTACTGAATTAATCTCCTTTTAAAAGGTTCAGTAGCCATAACTGATTATTGAATTTAAAAAAACCCTCATCTCACACAATTCAGGTAGTTCAGAAAACCCTGATATATTAATTTTGAGGAAATAAAGAAAGCAGGTAAAGGTGTACCAGAACATGAGAAAAAGATGGTTCTAGACTCTTATAGAAAATCAAATCTGTTATAGAAAATCTGTCATCCAAAACAGGTCCTCAAGGAGGTTGAGACACTCCTCGGGATATTTTCTTACAATAAGGACTCTTTGGAAAAAAAGCAGACATGCTGGCAGTAAATTCAGGTCACAAAGGTTTCATACTGCTGCTTTTGAAACAAGCAGATGAAATGCATGCAATTTGCATATCTTTCAACTTCCTAAAGAATGTCTGAAGAATGGGCTAAAATTAATCAGTTTTGCTGACATTTTAGTAGCATTGTGTTATCTGATATGAGCAATACTTCTCACACTTAGAATCTTTTGAATTGAATTAGTCACCTTCACTAACCACAGAACATCCTTTGATAGGGTTATAAGGCATTCCAGATTATTATTTTGTTGGGTTTTATCTCAATGAAATTGAAGAATCTGTTCTTTTAGAGATGATAATGAGAATAAAGCCACCTTCCCAGCTATAATTGTCCTTAGATAATTACTGTAAGAATTTTTTTCTAGACAAACATAAAAAAAAACAAGTAACTGCCTGAAAAGCTTGGTGTTAAATATTGTCAAGATATGAATAAAGATAAGCTAACTTTTATTGTCATTTTTGTGGGCACACTGGCCCACATTAAAAATGAAATTCTGTTGCCTGCTCTCAAGAGAAGTATATATCTACCCAAACACATACATAACACACATATACACATGCTATATGCATACATAAATATGTAAGTTTTATTTATTAAGTAGATTTTCTGTATTTAGTGACTTTAACTCCTCCTTGGGAGACACAATGTGTTCTATTATACAGTAGTGCTTCCTAGCCTTGCCAAGTTCCAGGTGTGACGAGTTCAATTCCCAGAATTCTCATCAAAGAGAGTGCTGGTGGTTAGGGACTCTGCAATTTGGAGTAAACATACCTGGAAATTTCCAAAAATGGAAAACCCATTGTGGAGATTTGGCTCTGGTACCATTGGTTTCTGCAAATTTCTACCTCTTACTCATGTTTAACTTCTTGAAAATCATCAGGATCTTGTCAGCTATACAGCATCCCATCATAAGGCACAATAGGAATTACAAATGAAATTAAGAGTTTATTCCAAGTTAGTTAAAAGTGCAAAATGCAAAGATCTGTCTGTCATGGCTCTGAAACAAAGAATGAGGAAGTCCAAACTGACATCCCACCCTGAGATCTTGAGGCCATATTTTATCAGATCCCCTGATGAAACATCCCCTTGGCCTCGGACCCTAAGTATGAAACCAGTTCCCAAACAATCTAAGCATAATTATATCAGGAAAAACCTGGCTGTATTATTTTTATGGTAAAGAATGAAGGAGGAATGTGCAACCAAGACTCCATTCATTGTCAATGTCTTTTGCAGTAATATTTTGAATTCCCCATATCTCCAGGAAGTCATTAAGAAAAACCCCTGTTCCGTGAAACATTTTGAATTGACTCATTTTCCCTTTCTGTCGCTCTAAAAACCATCCCCCTCTTCCTAGAAAATGTGCAGATGGAGACAGTAAAGAATGGAAGATCAGCAAAGGAGGACAGGTTATCCACATAAACATCCTTTGCGCTGTGCTTGGATAACTCCTCTCTGGCAGAATTTCAAAGGACGTGCTTGCTAGTTGGCTTCATGAACTTCTTCTCTCTTGAGATAGAGCAACATCAGGTTTAAAATATAATGTTCTCTTTCTAACCTTAGGAAAATTTACAAAGCGATCAACAGCACGGAGAACAAATGGACTGGGCACTGTGCATCATGACACAAAAGAGAACTTCCAACACTATGCATGTGATGGGCACATGATTTAAAAGACTACTGTTGCGTCAGTCCTGAAGATCATCTTCTTGGTGTAATATCCATCTGGCATACCGATTACATAAAATAAAACACAAGCGTGAGATGCTAAAACTCATCTGACAACACAAATTAGACTTCACACCACCAGTCACAGATATCAACATTTTAACTAATGTCAAAGTCTGACTGTTGCTAATGAGCTGCGACACTGAGAAATATTCCTGTTATAAGTCACACAGTCACAATGAAAGGTAGAATGGATGCAGAAACACCTATTCAGAAATTTCATCTTCAGTCGCAGCACAGGAGTTTTATTGTTCACTTTGTGCAGGCCAATATTTCTAGTAGGAGTTTCCAACTCCTGAGCTCCAGTAGAAAAATTGGGAGTATTATAGAAAACAAAATATATCTCAAGGGGAGTGCTATTATTAGGGAAGAATCTCAAAAAGTGCCTGGAATATGGGCAATCCCATAATATCCCTGTAATAAAATACACTTGTCCCAAACACTGCATCTCACAGAAATGCCAAGTGATGAAAGAAGATGAACACAAGTACATCCTTGTGAACCAATACATTTTGTCCAAGAAACACCTGATTTTCCAAGGGAAATTTCCAGCCCCACCGCCCGTGGTATTTCAGGATTTACTTTATTTAAGCCAATACATTCCTTAAATACATTGGCTTAAATAAAATAAAGCTAATGTTATTGATACATCTGCCTTCACAGTGAAGCAGCCTTCTTTACTGCTAATTGTGGCAATGGTCATGGTAAAATCTTGCCAGGCAGCAAAGTCCTGGCACACAGACTGAGGGATGAGAACTTATGAGGAAGAATGGGGGCTTTGGATAAAACAAAAGATAGGTTTTCAACAGATCAGATAACACAGCCTGGTGAAGTTTTGAATGCCTCTATAGTAAATTCCTATAGAGATTTATCCAATATCCTGGCACGACTTGATAAATCAGAATATAGGATCAATTGAAGAAGGTAAAACCTTTTTCTGTTTCAAGGCTGGTGTTGCACCATTGTTGAATTTTGGACTGTTGTTTCATGTTCAAAGCCTTATTAAACCATTGGTCTCAATATACCTTATCATTCTTCCATTGAGGATAAAATAGGTAGAAACCTCTTCCACACAACCTTGGGCTGCTAGAGAAAAATAGGATGCGAACGTTTTGTGCTGAATTGTTCTCACAATTTCCTATGTTGAATGCAGTTCCTTATGCTAAGGAAGTAAATGCTGCACTGATCACACCTATGTAACACTCCTAAGCAGATTTGCTCCTAGCTCATTACAATCTATTTAAAATGGGTAAAACCTATTATGTGATGTGCTCAGAAACAGGTCTCTATAAAGCTTTTGTGCCAATATGTATAAAAGAAGTCTTGGAAGTGTGTTTGATTATACAAAAGTCCGATCCAACAAGCACAAAACATTCTTCACAGTATTCACTATCATAATCATATCTGGATTATCCTAGATCAGGTCAAGTTGTAGTCAGATGTAATCCTAATTACCAAACAGGAGAAGGAAGAACTCATACTTTATATAAAAAAGGGAGGAGGAAAAGAAGCAAGAACAGGAGCAAGAATATTTCTGTCAGATATATTTTTGTTAGGGTTAAAAAAAGGAAAAGGAAGAAAAAGAAAGAAAGGAAAGATTATGAAGAAGCAGGATGATAAGAAATATCATTAAGATCTCAAAGGTTCTGGGTTTGTTCTGGGTTTGTTCTGGGTTTGTTCTGGGGTAATTATAACACTATTCTAAAGTTTGTGCAGAAAATTCATCTAATGCAATAACAATTCATAAAAAGTTATTAATGCAAATAAGATATTGTTCAAGCTAAAGTCTCAGGCCAGTTTATAGGGAACAAACTCAAGGAATTCCCAGGATTGAGGAACTGCAGGGTAATAAGAAAAAGATCTAGCCTCAGCATCAGTGCAATGGTAACAGCAGACTAACACAACTCTTGTATAACTCTCCTTATTCCTGGCATTTCAGAGTCTGCTTTAGGTCAATTCAAACAAAGAAGAAGACAATTCAAAGCAGAACCTTTTCAGAGACAGCAGCCTCATTGTGAAAATTTCTGCCCAAACTACTCTGAAGTCTTAAGACTTCCTATTTCAAAAGTATTTGAATGTCATAATTGAACATTGCTTTGTCCCATATATGATTTAATTGACTTAGGTTTAAACTGTTTTCACAAATAGGTTTGTTATAATTACTGTTAGTATTAGACAAGGCTCCATGATCTTATCCATTCTCATTTCCCAACTTTTATTCATATGGCCTTTGCATAAACCCTAACCCCACACTCAGATCTCCAGAGGTCTCCAATATGAAAAAAAAAATATTTGTTCCCTTCTCTTTTGTAAGGCTGAAGCTGACTCTCAGAACGTATCTGTGTGTCTCCATCACTTGTTCATATGTCCTTCTTTATGTGGCCCATTTTCTAAGAGGCCTTTGGAAAAATGATACTCTACTCCATGCACACACATGCATACATACATACATACATACATACTCTCTCTCCCACACACACACGCATACACACACACACCAAGCACATATATGCTACGCTCAGAGGTGCCAGTGACAGCAACATTGGGAAGAAGGAGTAAGAAAATCTGAAGAAGTACCGTAGTCTGAAAAAGAACTAGAGAGCATGTGGTAAATAAAGGCCAAAGTGATTCCAGTTATGATAGAAGCACTAGGGATTGTGAGCCCTAAACTGAGAGCTCCAACAGATCTCAGGAATGACCCCATGAGCTCTCTATCTACCACTGTGCAATGCTAGGAACACCTAGGATACTGCACAAACCCCTCAAACTTCCAGGTCTCTGGCAGAGGACCAAAGATTGAGGAAGACACAGACTACCCATAGGTAAGAAGGGATAGCTAGTAAGAAGGGATAGAGAGACTGACAGACAGATAGATCCCCCCCCCCATGGTTTTCCTGCCTCCATTCCCTAGCTTCATTCTTCTTTCTTTATATTTTTGTATCACCAGTTTCTTAATGTTGGACAGGGGTAGGGCACTTCCAATCTGCTGTGGACAGCTTTCCTCAAGAATAATATCTTGGGACATAGTACAAGTAAGTCTAGGGGCTATGGCAAGTTGCTCCAGAACAACAAATTTTTATTCAAAGCATTAGATGGTTATTAACGTATTGAAGGATAGAGCTATGTGATGTCTTGGATTTGAAGGGAAAAGGTGATTTAGATAAGGAATGGCATTTTTGTGTCTTTTCTCCTTTTTATGTTATGAGCAATGTTACGATTACTTTAGGATTTAAAATAGATTCTTTTCATGTGGTTTTGCTTCAAAATACTGAAAACTGTGGAACCTGTGAATTAATGAACTCGTGGCATTCATTACTGAAGTTATAATAATGGGCAACAATCTGGATAGCTTTAGAAACGGAAATGGAAAATTCTTGGAAGGTAGGTTTATCAAGAGCTATTGGCTCCTGAAATCCAATGGCCCTTGATAAACTTTCTTCCAAGAATAAGAAACAAAACACTAGCCTAAAATAAGCTTTGGACTGATCCAGCAATACTGTTCTTTTAAAACCGTATGATTTTTAGCAAGTGTGTTTGGTGAGAGCTTTATTGAATTAAAAAAAATAAGTTGAGGGAACACATAGGGTCTTGAAGCCTGGGTTTTCCACTTATTTTAAGCAGAAAGTTTTTGGTAACAGACTTCTTCAAATTCTCCCGTTTCTCGGTTTATCATATGTAAATAGCAATAGCAATAGCACTTAGACTTATATACTGCTTCACAATGCTTTTTTTACAGCTCTCTCTAAGCAGTTTACAGAGTCAGCATATTGCCCCCAACAATCTGGGTCCTCATTTTACTCACCTTGGAAGGATGGAAGGCTGAGTCAACCTTGTAATAGAGAATTCCCTAATTCAGTGAAAGGTCTAAAAAGATTTTCTACCCAAGTAACCCAAAAAAGATATTACACCTGCCATTGAACTTAGCTTAAACGCTGACGTATGATTTTCAGTGGATATGGATGTTAGCTCTTTGGAGCTTAAAGTCCTTCTTTTCGTGATGAGTTTGCCCTTGCATTTGGCATGTATGTACCTTCCTCTGAGGGAAACAGAGGAATGTGGATCATTTTGTACACTGGAAGACTCAATCCATTTAGCAAACAGGAATACTTGGATGCATTTTATCTAACAGGCGGCTTGGAATTTCTAGTTGCAACTCTCAGTCTTGTGCTGAAAATCTTGAAAGCTATGAATGCTATGTACACAATGGTAAGGTTCAGAAATACAAGGCAAATTCTAATAGCTATTTACACAAAAAGAAATGCCACAAGTTTTCTCCCACATTTCTTTAATCATTGTCTTCAATTAGGTAGAAAGAAACATTATCATAACAAATTGTTAACTGCTGGATCAGTGTCAAATACGGGTAGAAATTAAGATATTTCTTAATAATCAATTTTAAAATTGATTGGAATCCATTTTTGCTTTGATATAGCAGAATGACATGATGCATTTCACTGGAGATGAAACATAATGCAGTATTTCAGTTGCATTCTTTATTTGGGACTTTCTCCTTTCCTAGTTTTAAAATAAATGGTTTATTCATGGGCATCTGCCTGGGAGAATGGTGGCGTAAAGAGCAAGAGACATCACACACTTTTCCACATCGTTACACAAAAGATGCAGTTTGGGAATTTGCATCATTTGTATAATGATGCCATGATGTACATGATGCTATCATGGCTCATATTGGATGCCTCTGCATTATGCCTAATTGTGACTTGAACATTGTTTTCACGGTTATACATGTAGGTGACAATTCAGTTTAGAGGAAACATAAATACCCTTTAAATGAACAATCTAGAGACAGTATGCCATTGGAGGAACAATGGAATGCTAAATCAGAACCATCAGTATTAAATTAAAGAGTTGGTTGATATAAAGATTGTTCAGTTTAATAGGGAGGAGAGCTACATTCAGATCTCCACTGTGCTAAGAAATTTGTTAGATAATTTTTGTCAGCTCATCCTATCCCAACTTATTATTACAAATATAAATAGCAAGAGAAATTATTGTACATATTACAGTAACCTGCCTTTTTTGGATTAATGTAAACAGTGTTCAACTAGGCATTGAGATTCAGAAACAACAGAATAAAAAACCAAATAAACCACAATTTCAGAATCAAATGCAAAAGAAAAGCAATTTTTGTTAAATATATCACAGTTTACATGCTATATAATTACATTTGTAAGCTTAAGGGCAAATTTGAAATGTTAAACATGCATATTGAATGTTTTGTTCAACAAGACGTTAGTATAGATGGAGTTAATCCACTACAAAGTCCTTATTACAGAGGTGAAATATAGCCGTTTCGCTTGGGTTTAGGCGAACCGGTAGGGAAAATTTTGATTGGTTCGGAGAACCGGCAGATATCACCTCTGGCTGGCCCT
>JANHFL010001313.1:14432-28285 GCA_032468155.1 Oxyrhabdium leporinum
CTAGCGAGCTGCCCCCCCCCACGGGGCGCGGAGCTTGCCTGCCTCTTGTTTCCCTTCCCAACGGCTCTGCATTCCTGTGCGACCTAGCTAGCTGCCCCCCCCATGGTCCCCGGAGCTTCCCTTCCCTGCCTTCCACGTTGTCTTCCTTCCTTCCCTACTCCATGCCACTGTCCCACCTTGCCGTGAGTTATGTTGAGTTGGCCATACTCACTCAGTCACATGACCCCCACCAAGCCACGCCCATAGAACCGGTGGTGAAAAAAATTAGATTTCACCACTGACTTATTATACCTAAAAAATAGACACCAAATCTAGGTAAAGCAATCTTCTAATGAAAGAATTCTTCAAGATTCTTTGCCAGGATTCAACTAATACTTCAGCTATTTCCCAGACTTTTTAAAAAGCTTATCCAGAGACAGCTGTTCATTTTACAATACAATACAGTACAATACAATATTCTTTATTAGTCAAGTGGGATTAGACACATAATTAATTTGTCTCCGGTGCATAAGCTCTCAGTGTACATACAAACAACAAACAACAAAATAATATAATCATAAGATACCAATAGTAGAAGGTAATAGAATTTTAGTTTATTATTTATATATTATTTATTATTTTTATCATTTATTCTTTATTTAATTTTATTCTTTATTCTTTAGTTAATTTTTGTTTCTTAGCATATGTCTACAATTTATTTATTTATTATATTTATATGCTGCTCATCTCACCTAGAGGCAACTCTATATATCTCTATGATTATATATCAAAGCAATATATATTGTGGTATATTTGAGGGACCAGGAGAAAAGCCTTTTTTGCTGTGGCTCCATGCTTGAGCACCATGCTTGCCCCCACCCTTCTGAAAAGATTTGAAGACCTGGGTCTGCCTGGAATTCTGATGGGGACATCCCATTCTGGAGGTTGTTAATGGACTGAGATAAGACCCCACCTCCCACCTGTGTGCATCTTGCTTTCTTCCTTGCCACCTCCGTTAATTTTAAATTTTTATATTAATATTTATTATTCTGATTTTTTAAAGTTATATTTTGTTGCTTTTACTGGCCTGCAAGTCACCTAGAGTCCATTAACCTAGAGTCCAATTACCAGAGTGGGAAGTCCCCATCAGAACCCCAGGCCAATTGGCAGAGCCAAGTCTTCAAATCTTTTCAGAAGGCCAAAAGGATGGGGGCAAGCATGATATTCCAGAGGACAGGAGCCATAGCAGAAAAGACTTTTCTTCTAGAATATACCATAATATATATTGCTTTGATATAGAAATGGACAACATGTCGGGAACGTTTCGTGTATTGTAAAGTATGTCTTTTATTATCTTAATAAGTGTGATATTATTATTCTCATTTGTTTAGTTGCAGTAAAGCCCCACAAGTAAGGTGGACCACTTGTATACTGTATATTAGTTGCTTCCAGACTGTGAGACTATAAATAATCTAAAGGATAAATGCCCTAAATGATGGTCCAGCCAATATGGTCATATTAGTGATCAGAATGAGTAGCCAAAGTATCTATGGTCTTAACTGGGAAAGGCTGATCAAAGCACCTGTTACAGGTTAGTTCCCTGCTATCAAATAGTGATGGGCAGAAGTTACATTAGAATGAACTGGTTGATCTTTGAATAATTTGCAGTTAATCTATAAGAAATACATTTTCTATCCTGTATAAAGTTATATAAAAACACCAGTGAGCAATCAAGAGTGGGCTGTTTATGTAAAGATCTATATTATTAGCTTGCAAAGAATTCAACACAGTTTTTTACTTCCTAACACGTGTCTACCTACCCATATCACTACTTAGTACTTTGATTCTGATATGTAACTTTCTTGAATTCTGGTTCAAAAAAGAAGGGGGAGGGAGAGGAGAGATCTTTCAAGCCTCAGAATCTGCCCATTTCCATCATAAAAGTGCCTGGTTGGGAAATTATTGAATTGCACCAAGAATCATTTGCTCTGTAAACTGAAATTAAATGTATTCCTTCAAACCTCAGGATCATCACTTACAATCCTATCCAATTTCTAGTTTACCTTGAAGGGAGAAACAGTGGTGAGTTTTGACTACCACTATCTTATTTTTTTCAGGCATTAATGAACAATTAGTCAGCACTAGCCCTCTTTCCATCAGTAATCCCTTAGCTGCATCACTAATCTCCACCACTAGCAGCTAATGATGAAGGTCTCTTAAGCTTTACTTCTTATCTCGGCTAGTTCTTAATACTTGCATAAGTACGCTGTCTGAAAGCACCCCCCCCCAACCGCTCTGCAACTTCAGTACAAAAGACTGGTGCATTTTTTGAAGGGTTTGCTGTTCAATAACACTTCTATGCTTGTGTTTGCCTTCCTACTACAACAAACACAAGTGATGAGTAAAGACTACAAAGGTCAGTGGGGGCTCTTCATTTCCATACGTGTTCTAATACTCATAAGAATGTATTCATGCTGTTTTCTGATGCGGCCCAAACACAATAACTATACAATGCAAGCATGGGGATAGAGGATAGAAGAAGATGCAAAATAAGACAGTATTTTGTATCATGACCCAAGTTTTTCCTGTATTTACCAAAGGACAAGAAGGATTATGTCTTTTGACCATTGTAGTATGGTCAAAAAAATTAGATCAAGCCGTTTACTTGACAAGGTCCTCCTCCTTTTTGCTATTAGAACCGTTTGTACATCTTCTGTCAATTTTCTCAACTTGCCTCTGAACTTTGCCCTAAGCAAAATTTGCAGCAAATGTAGCAAAACAACTGAGGGATATTGGGTAAGCCAAGAGTTGTAGGTATCATGACTTATCACTGCTTAGGCTATTGATGAATTTAGCCCGAAAAGGATTTCCAAAGGAACTAAAAAGAAATATTGTAAAACATTTCAATGGGATTCTCCACATCCTTAGGACTTTCTCCAATCATTTTTCAAATAATACTGTTAATAACAATATTGTTGTGGCTTCAAAAAAATTCAGGCAAGAATCTTTTGCCCATTTCAGAAGAAAGAAGCAGCTTCATTCGATTGGGTCCAGTCGTAGTCTTGCTTACAAAAGCCCCAATGAAATCTGTATTAGGTGGCAGTCATTTATATTATATTTATATTGCTTTTAATGGTAAGCAACACGATACTGGCTGGCATCTATCTATGCCAATCTAATTTTTAAAATTTTATTAAGATTATTTCGGTTTCAAAAAATAAGAATCTGGCAAGTTGCAAAGCAAAACATCAACTCTAGCACAAGATCTCCAAGGATGCCTTCAGACTCCATATAGACACCTTAAGTATTTTCAGGAGGCAAAAATAGATGTCTACAGAGTACAGAGCAATGAATGCAAGTAGAAATGGAGGGGAGGGAGTCTGCTTAGCTACTGGTCAGGCATGTTGATATTATGCAAAGTTGGCTTGGGAGAAGTGCAAAACCTCAGTCTGGAAGTCTCCTAAATGCATTTTGGAAGTCTGACGGTAGAGTGAAATATAGCATTATAAACTTTCCTTGTTTAAAAAAAAATCTTTATCCTAGCTAGGTTAAGCAAGACAAATACCTCTAATTATTAGCTTAAATATGCAATAATATGAACCTATTTTACATGACTAGACATCAGGGGAATGTAAAATTTCTAGTGACGCATTTTCCTTTCAGAGTTAGATTTTTTTTTGTACAAAGGCCAACTCCATTGGCAACCTGGGCACGTGTAGCAGCATGCTGCCTATCCAGAAGATCATTTTAAAATAGACAAAACTATGAATGTAGGAAGTTTAAGAAAGGCAAGATTTAGCCACAAAAGGCCTACTTTAAATTATGTGTGGCACAGTGAAAAAGGGAAGTCTTGCCAAGAGAGATGCCAATTGCAGCCAAGGAAATAGGCGTAACTAATCAGAATTAAGAAAACATAAAACAAAATTCCAGATGCAAAATTTCTAACTTCACAGATATCTAATCTGCTAAATAGCCTTTTCATTTTTTTTTCTCTTTAAATCATATATTCATTATCCAAATTGCCTGTTCCTAAAGCGATAATATAGTGTGTTGTAACATGCCCTGACAGGACACAAATTGACTCTTTGCGCCGAGGCTCTACCCAGGCAATGTAAAGGAAATATCTCACTCTATTATCTGTTGTCTGTATGAACCAACAGATTACATGGTTCACTGGGTAGCTGAATAATTTTTAGACAGTTTGCTCATATCTATTTACACATTTTCCAGGGAAAAAAATACATTAGCACCAGAGAAAATGCCCCCTTTTTCTCTTCCCCCCACATCTGTGTGAGAGGGAGAGTGTTGAGAGAGAGCGGTAGAAAGGCAGACATTCTAAACAAAAGCATACATAAGAAGAAAACAAAACAAAACTTAGAATAATTTGCTACCTTTGTAGGAATAGTGACGGAAGGGCTAAATGCAAAGAAAGAAGAGTACTCTGGATCTTTAATAGTTGTATAGAAGAGAAAGAACATTGCTAGATGAAAAGCACAAACAGGCATCAAGCAGGGTTGTTGTTTTTTTTAGTTTTGGTGAATTGCCCTGATTAAAAAATGCATAGCAATAAAATACTGTCTTCTGTACCACTGAGATTTAAAATTTTCCCCTTGAGTTGTGGTGGATCACTGGAGGATATATGGCCTCATACTGAGACTGGATTTTCTAAAATTGGGAGATGTAGCTTCCAAACCATAACTCTGAATTTGCTGACATCACTTTTTCAGTAAGTAAGATTTTTACAATATTCCACCATTATAAAGAATGCCAATACAGTATTTGTGGTAGAGCAAATGCATTGGCTTTCAGGCCAAAGAAGAAACACCTGTAATCAAAATAATTTGAAGAAAAATTAAGTCCTGGAAAACTCTGTTCCGGGACAGCCCTATTATTAGGGGTGAGGGGGTGAGGCTAGAAGAGATGCATCACAAAACATCACAGAAAATATGAACTCTAGATGGGAGAATCTGAAGAAATTATGGAAGTTCAAAATGACACACTAAACAGGAAGGGAAAGTTCTGTCAATCTACTTTGTTTTACTATGAACTCTGATCACCAAACTACAAAGTAGTAGTGCAAATTACCACTAAATATACTTATCTGCTCAAGAAAACTGACCCTAACCCATAGGTCCTTTGACACAAACATTACTTTTTAAATTTCCTCCAATTCACATTTTCTTTTCAGCAATTGGAGATGGAGAGAGACCAGCTTAGCAGCTGCACTTTTGTTGATTTGTCACAAATCGCACCTGAGCTAACAATAGCTCTCCAGCTATCTTCTACCCATCCCTAAAGTGGATGTTCCGGGAGGCAATTCCAGTCTTTAGAGCTATTTAATGGCTCTCTTTCAAATCACTTGGGCATATTAAAAACCAACTGAAGTTCTACAGATATAATTGAACATAGGAGCAGTGAATTTCCATGGGTCAATACAGCTCTGAGTTTTGCCTTCTTCATTTTTAGTATCCTCCAGATGAGTAGCCTTCAACCCTTGGAATTTTCAGGATTTTCCATGTCGGCTATAGAAATCGGAGAGTTCGTCCATGTATCTGGAGCTTTCTGAGATTGTAGAATGTTGAGCTAGGTCTTTGTGTCCAGCTTATGATAAATCATTCCATTTCCTTCTGCCTCAACCCAGGTCTTTTCTTGTGGTGGTGGTGCTTCCCACCATTCTCTCATAGGAGTGGTTCTCTCACAGTATGCAGGGAGACTTAGGGAAAGTTGCTCTCTGCTTCCTCCTCTGTGAAGAACAGGGCTCCTTAAGGTTAGGTTTACTTCCTCAGCAAGCTTTAAATTAGGGAATGTTTCCTCTGCTCTAAACCCTTAACCCCTGAGGTAATCTGACCTGCCAAATAAGACGGTGGAATTCCATGCTTCCAAGACAAGAAAGAAGGCTATTCTTTTTTCTCAAATGCTATAACATTAATCATTTTTGTTGTTGGTGAGATATAATTGGTGCTCACAGATCTGCATATTTGCACAAGCATGACTAACGAGGCTTCCTTTTGATTGTACAAAGCATTCAGGGGGGTGTGTGTGTGTGTGTGTGTGTGTGTGTGTATTTATTTATTTTAAAGCATGACATTAGAATTTGAGATGTGCATTCTCAGGCTAGGCCAGCACTGGTTATGTGGGAAGATTTTCTACAGTGTAAAAATAATGACCCCTTATATACACACTTGATATTTTGGGCATTAATAGTCCTATTTTGCTATACTTTTGCTCTTAACTCCTAGGAGCTGTCTTTTGCCTTTAATAACATCTTTATTTCATTAGCTATGTCGTGTTGTGATAACATTACATTCACTATGTGATTCTTAATTGGCTAGAATTACATCTAATATAAATCTAAAGTAGAGAAGGAAGCCATATCCCAAAGGGAAGTGGATGGAATCAAAATATCAAAAGAGGGGCACTGAAATGCAGATATCTGTCACCATCTTTTACTGTATAGTACTTTTGACTGTATGCTACTATTAAGAAGAATGAAATATTCTCTACTGTCTGAATGAGTTTCATTCTCAAGCCGAGTCTGAGAAGAGGCCAGAGTAACACTGCTAAGTCAACCTTTGGTCTGCTGTATCAGCAGCTCAGTACAGTGAATGTATTACATTGATAATCAGTGATGCAGTGACTATTATTTATTATGATGCATTGAATAGAGACTAACCAGGAAGAGTCCCCAATGTACATCTTGAATGTAATAGATCGGGATTGACCGCAATAATACTTGGTTGAGTGGTGCCCTATTTTGCCTGCTTGGGCAACAAATCTGGCTAATGGAAAGAAGTTATTCTGACAGCCCGTGGTATAACCGATTGAAAATTCAGCTACATAACCTTCCGTGAACTGTTTATCTTATATATTTATTTGAATAGCATTCTGAGTGACAGTTCTCTTATTCCTTCATTTTGTATTTTTCTTCTTTAAAATATGCCTTAACAGCTGAATGTATGAAACTATACACTTTGCATGTTTTTGATGTTCACATAAATTGAAGGGTAGACACCACTCAATGTCCTCAGTCGCTCAGTTTTCTTTCCAGTCTTTTGACTTCAGACAAAAGTAGTTGTGGGGTGGGGGTTGGACACAAATACACAAATAGAACACAAATGCATGCTTATGTCTTATATCCATACAAATATGCAGAAAGAAGTCGCAATGCAATGTTGGTGGCAAACCACAGGCAGCTAACGGCAGCAAATCAGTATAGTTCAAGGGCAAGAAAGCTTTTAGGAATAGAACTGTGTGTGTATATGATTCATTGGGAAGAAATTATCCAATTAATTTTGCCTCTTTTTCTATTCATGAATCATTCAGAAACAACTGCTGATGTCAGCAAGTGCAGTACATTATTTGGAGAAAATTTGCCAAGGCGTTTGGATATGAAATTCCTATTGTGCAGTTCATTTGTCAACTGTTCATTTTCAGGGTTGCTCTAAGCCTTTTCAGGCATAAGAACAGGAAAGCTTATTTTCACGGAAGTTATCACTATGCCCTTCTCTTCTCAACCTCTAAGCTTCCAGGTGGAAGGACAGAAACAACAATTGCACTTGTATCCCCTTGAACACAAACGAAAAACCAGCAATCCAGGTTGCTAATAAAACAGAGATCCAGATTACATCAAGAATTGCACTTGCATTTAACACAAATGTGATATACAGTACCTGTCCTTCAGGGTGCCAAATGAATGAAAAAAATAAAAAATGTCAGGCCTGGGGTGAATTTTTTTTCTATTTTGACAATGAACGCTCAAAAGATGTCTTATGCAAATGATTATTGAGCTCTTGTTCCAATATAACCAAACAGACAATCAAGTGATGAAAAAATAAGATGGTTTGCGTTTCTGAATTAATCTTCTATTCACATTTGCTTCCAGTGACAATCATCATGAAACAAATAGAGCTAAGGGTAAAAAGTATTCACTAAAGAGTTTTGAACTTAGCCTTATCTATTAATTATAGGGTTCAAAAACTTGAAGGTTGTGGTCAATAGTGTGACGTCGCAGAAATGTCATTTATTACTTTAATTTTTCATCTGCTGGATAGAGTACTCTTTATTCTCTTCCCTCTTTATTCTCTTCCAAAACAATTATTTCCATCAAAATCACATTGCATTTTCTCTGCTTCTTTTAATCTTAATTGTTTGTTGCTCTCTTTAATTACATTCTTTTCCTTCCCTTTTCCTTTTGTATTCCCTTTCTTTCTTTTTCTTTCTTTTTCTTTCTTTTATATATGCACCACACAAATCTTTCGCTCATTCTCATTATGCACTTTTCTCAACCATAGCCTTTTTTACTTCATAATTCCACCAATCATCCTTTTTAATAATTCCATTAGTATGACTAATGAACTATGAACTCCATGCAAACTGGAGTCTGTAACAAAATTCTTTTTGTGCTATTTCAAATTTCCACATTCTTATACCTTACATTCATTTGCCATATATTTTGTTGGAAAATTTACCAATTTTTCATACAGACCTCATATTTCTTAAAATCATTCTATTTTTACTCTTGCTTCCTTCTCTTTCTCCTTATCTATGCCAATTTTTCCTATGTGCCCCTAAAGTTGCTATCAAAAAGTGATGTGCTCACATTCAAAATACCCCACTTTTGTATCTTCATGAATTTATTGTTTTAAGTAACCAATTAAATCAATCATTTTTAGATTTATATTTGATGCCTGTACATATAAATGGACATCATTTAATCAGATACATGTCTTCTTCCATTGTATCCATTTATGTCATCTAATAGAATATTGTCTCTCTATGGATTGTATTCATTCAGAATGCTACATAATTTTCACCAAAACTCTTATCTGATAAGTTCTTCCATTATTATTATTTATTGTAGTATGACATATAGGTCATTGGGTGCTGTCCTCCACAGCTATTTTTGGAGTGTCTGTGTCCAAGGAGAACATGCCCATATAAAGTCTGAATATCACTGTGATTTGTGAAGCAGGTTTCATATATTATGTGGATTCTGTCAGCTGCAGGAAATCATGAGCCAGGATGGAGCTGAAAAGTGTGAGTTTATTTGAATTCACAATTCACAAGAAGCTGATCTACTAATGGTCATGTAACTGAAATAAATGTAAAAGCCAGAGTGTCTGGATTTGATTAAGCACCTTGATTAAGAAGGTGGATGATGGCCAAAAA
Source organism: Oxyrhabdium leporinum (assembly GCA_032468155.1). Taxonomy (NCBI): domain Eukaryota; kingdom Metazoa; phylum Chordata; class Lepidosauria; order Squamata; family Cyclocoridae; genus Oxyrhabdium; species Oxyrhabdium leporinum. Next base: position 23,580 of record JANHFL010001313.1, read on the forward strand.
GCCTACAGTTCATTCAGATTTCAAAGGTCAGTTGTTGTTATTAGCCAGATTACTATCTCAGTACATTTCCTTTAATGGAAATGAGACCATTTATTTGTCTCAAGGAGGAATTTAAAAGTCTGGTAAATATAATACCTATTAAATATGAAAGGGAGTGGTGAACAAACCTGTAAACTCCATCAGTCATCTTTTTCACAATGGCAGTTTTAAAAAAATTGCAATTCACTTCCCAAACTTCCAAAAGAATCTGACCAGGTGTGACCAATTCAGTGCCTACAAATTTAATTGTCAAGATTGTGAACATAAATACAATTGCTTTTGACAGCAAATTGTTATACAAACATATCATCACAAACTACTGCGGGATCCATTTGATTTTTCCTCTACTACATGTCATGAATCAAATAACTCTGGATTGTTAAGATCTGATGGTTGACACCAAAAGAACATAATGGTGAGGGAGGATACTTACTATTTGCTTCCATCATCCCTTCAAAGTAAACTGAATAATCAATTCTTAGTAGTATTAAATCAGATTTAATGCAAGCTTTCCAGCCCCGGCATACTCATAATTTCACACTTTGCTTCAGTGCCCTCAGATTGAATGTACACAAAGGGGATAAATGTTCTTTGTTCAAAGGAATGACTGGACTGCCTACAATTGTATCAGTTGATTGGTCATCTCTATAGTTAAGAGAATAACCAGGGCTTCAAGAGCCATAAACTCTATACCAGAAATCTCTCAGAACCCTCTAGATCCATTAATTTCCAGCAATGGATCTTTCTAATAGGCCCCAATACCTACACAGAATTATACTCATTTCATGTTTAGATCCCAGGAGAAAGCAATCTGATCATGACAAGATATAGACAAAAATTCTGAAATCCTCAGAATGGTAGGGAATCTGGTAGGGAAACAACTAGTGTAGCCTAAAACATCTGGGAGCATCAGACTGCCTACCATTCTTGGCTCCTTGTGGTGAAAACTTTATTTATTTTATTCTAGCCTGATGCCTTAACTACTAGATCGTCTTGTATCTTTTAGTTGAATATTTTGTAGCTTCAATTACTGGATCTCTTGCTCTTCATACATTAAAATATTGGTTTGTCTGGAAAAAAAGAATAGTGAGTCCTAGCAAAGACAACTAAAGCTACGTGTGTGTGTGTGTGTGTGTGTGTGTGTGTGTGTGTGTGTGTGGAGTATACACAAACTCTCTTCTTCCCACATGGAATCTATCATATTTATAGCTATATTTCCTTTCCTTACTTTGTTTGACATGAATCTTTACTCCCTAATATCTTTAGCAAGCTTTAACTGTTCATTATTTCTGACCCTTTAAATACACCTTATTACGAGTTGCTTCTGAAAGGAGAACATGTTTTTATTTAGTCAAGTTATAATGAGCTCTTCGGCAGCCCTTCTTCTATTTCTCAGCAGGTCCAGCTATTTGTACCTCAGTTAACACTCTCTCAGATATAATCAAATATTGCCATAAATCTTCCACAATAAGGTGTAATTAAATGTAACAATTCTGTTCAATGGCTTAAACAATTATGTAAATTCCATGGCATGGAGGCAGCAAGATGGTTAGTGCTGAATAACAACATTGTTTACCTGTTCAGTGATGGCTCCATCATCCGTTAGTGGCATAAGTTACAGACCGTTTGCATTTGTCTCTGAAAGACATCATCGGCCATAAAACAGTCACCGAATGATGACATAACCCAAGATGATGACTGAAACACAATGGGGAAATGCATTTATTCTTGTATCTGATATCTGACAACAATTTAGATGCAGCATGGATCTGATTCAATTTTTTGTGTCAGCTGGCTGAAGAGCAGAAGGTAAGGTGTCTACAATGTTTACAAGTGCGCAAATGCTACAGACCACTGACGAGGCAAATTAATTTGAGGTAGTGCTGAACTTGTCTAGTTGCATTAGGCTGGGGCATCTTTTTTGTAACTAATATAGATGACACAAGATTCCTGCCTCTCTCTGAAAGGCCCAGTGACAATCTCCTTTTGCTTACATATCTCTTAAGAGTATGCTAAGCTTCAGTTGCAGAGACTGATGTTCAATATGCAAAATACAGGAAAGAAGCTGTATTTTGGTAGAACCACACTTTTGTTCCGGTAATTATTTTGTACTAATTATTTTTTCTATTGAACTAAATTTTAAGAAAAACTATATTTTTTTAGATCAAGGATCTGATTATAATGTAATTCTTACTCTAGTTCATTCATAGGTAAAAAACCATACCTTGGTGTTTGCATTTACCAATGGAAAGGCATGTATTAGCCAACCGTCAACATTTCTATAGTCATGGACCTTTATAAAAAAGTTACAGACTCCCTTTAACTTTAGTACAGTACAGTACGTGACAGCTATTATAGACAAATACTACAATATCTCTGCTGTTGGGTCATCCCTGCCTACTGAAAATTGGGCTAACATTATATTTTTTTCTTGTTTTCAGTTGTGTTCAAAATACAAAAAATATTGGGGATTTTGTTCCCAATTTTGAAAAAGTCAACAGGCCATGCATGTACAGTATTGTTAAGCATGTTTTCTATTTCCAATTATTCTCAAAGATGACAAGTTTCCTTTGATATTGTAACAAGATGCCTGTCTTTTAATGAAGTATTCTATAAATTGTTTAATTTTCCCTGAGGTTTTTGCTTTATAGTCCTTAAGGAAAAAGAAATGTTGGCTAGAGTTCCCCAGTTGTATGTAGCATATCCTTACATTCAGAGACATTTGTCTTAAACCCAAACTATTTAGTTTCCATTAATAGATGCATTATGATGATTATTTACACACATATGCTATTTCCATATCACAATTAAAAATATCCACATTGGCTCACATGATAAACCAAAAACCTAGTTAATATGATAACAAGAAAACAGAGCAAACAAAATATGAAATCTTCCTTTCCTTTCCTTTCCTTTCCTTTTTTCTTTTCCCTTCTTTTTCATTTTAAGTTATTTTCATGTCTATACAAACCTTGTTTTGCCTTTTATCAGACAGCCAAAAATTATTCATGGGTATGTGTGTATCAGATCCATAGAATCTGCCCTGAAGCGATCCCATCTTACACTTCCTTGCTGGAATCCAAATGACACTTTATATGTACAATAGAGACAATCTTCAGTTGTACAACAGAAAAGCTTCTGAGACGTCCATATAATTTCCTGATCTTGGACTTATTGTTATGATTTGAGCAACTCTGGAGAGAAGCTGCACAACTTTTAGAAACCTTTAAGGTATCCTTGCAGTAACAAAGCTTTAACTTGATTATTAATACCTAGCTATAAACTAGGATACTTGGGATCAAAGTACTTACCAAATTAGAACACAAGGAAGTCAACTGAGAGAGTCATGTTAAACTATATGTTAAACCACATGTAAATATAGATTCATTCACCAAACTGAAATAAGAAACAAGGTGTAAATATTCTGTTTTTCCAAAAAGGCTGAGCAATTACTTTTAGGCTGGGTGAAGATGTTAATGAACTGGCTATTTAGGAACAATAAATATAGAGTGGATACTAGCAGGGATTCTTAGTGTGTAGTTTCTATTGATTTTCCATCCCTTTGAATTGTTGGACAGAGTAGCATCCAGAGCTTTTACCCTTTTAACCTAGGGCCAATTTCACTCTCCTTTTCATCTCTATGTGAGCAAGTTTTTCTCCATAAAGCCATCCTGAGGCTCATAATTGTCCAGTTTTGTGATGTGATTTTTTCCAGATCTTAGAAATGTTTTTCATATCAGCTCATCTTATAAAGGCTAAAGTGTCAGGGAGAGGAGAAATTGCTTGAAGGTGTACTCATCTTAATTAATTAAGTAGGTTTTCTGCCAATTTTATCAGCAATTTACAATTAAAAGAACCCTCAAAAACAAAACTTAAAATAGCAACTCAAGCAAGTGAAAGCAAGGAAACCGAGTTAAATGCATCTTAAGGGCCTTTTTAAAAAGGTTATAAAGATGTTATACTCATCACCTCTGCAGGGAATGCATTGCAAAGAGGTGGGAAGGCAACAGAAAAGGGAAGATTCTGAGTTGAGGCCAGATGAGCTGGCAACAGCTATGGAGAAATCTCTGTAAGCATGAGCACTTATATGGGAATACCCAAAACAGCCTAGATCTAAGCCACATTGGGCTTTAAAGGTGATGACCAAAATCTTGAATTATGCCTGGGAATGATTTGGTCATCAGTGTAGTGCTTTAACCATAGAGGCATAGCACTATCTCTTTGTGATCTTCCAGAAACAAGCTGATTTTGTACAAAATAAAGTTTATTTAGAAATAGAAAGAATTCCATTCCATGTAGAGTGTTTTGCAGTAAGCAACCCCAAAAATTACTTCATGCACCTTCCAGAGTGTTTTTTCTTCAAAAAATGAATGAAGTTAATGAAAGACACCTTCCTCAGTCTGAAAAATAGAGGTTTGCATCCAGAATTACAGCCCCCTCACAATGAGCACCTCACGGTTAGTGGATTATTTCAATGTATTATCCCATCCAGTCCATTACGTATTATCCCATCCAGTCCATTACAGACTACAGGTAATTATTTTATTATTTTATTCAATGGAATCATACATACATACATACATACATACCTACGTACGTACGTACGTACGTACGTACGTGTGTGTGTGTGTGTGTGTGTGTGTGTGTTCATTCTGTGCTTGGAATCT
>JANHFL010001313.1:30626-41376 GCA_032468155.1 Oxyrhabdium leporinum
AGAAAGAAAGAAAGAAAGAAAGAAAGAAAGAAAGAAAGAAAGAAAGAAAGAAAGAAAGAAAGAAAGAAAGAAATTCACATACCAAAAGTCCATTGTCAGACAACTAAAAATGACAGATTTAGGCCACTCAGGTATTATTAAGATTAAAGCCTTTATTTTATTAAGAGAGTATTTATTAAGAGAATTTAAATAGTCAATCCAGTTTGCTGAATTGCTGATGTTTTCTAATCATATTAAGATATGAAACTACTTTTATTGCTTCAGTGCATATATATGCTGCTCTCCAAGTTAAAGGCAAGGTTGTATTCTATAATTAGAGTAGAGTCAATGCTGCAATTGCAATATAGGAAATACACTTTCAAGGATCTGGCTACCTGAGGTTCCAAATTATCAAGTAATAGTGATAAGCATTTCTATTGCCTTTCCAAGCCCCTTTCTCATAGGGTACTAGAACAATCTACTGTTCCCATAATTTCCAACCTTGAAAATTAAAGCATAGTACCAAAATATAGTACTATATAGCACCAAAATACAGTACCAAAAATGCACCTGTTTCTTGAAATGAAAGTGGTGTATATGACATTATTTTTGTTGCAGTCAAGTGCAGTGATCCAATAAAAAAAATACAGCCTAAATCTTCTCCATGTATGGTTAAAGGCTAAGCAAGTATCCCATTCATTTTGAACTTCACTATCTCCAAACTACATGGGCAAGTTTCTGTGTTTCTCTAATCATCAAGAACATGCTGCTGCAGGTAGTTCTCATTTAGCAACTGCCTCATACAGTGACTACTCACAGTTACAATGATTATGAAAAAGTACCTTTGTATTTATGATCTTCATAGGCCTGCAAAAGAAAAGCTGAAGTAAGATCATAAGTACAGTCACTGTTTCATAGTTTCACTAATTGCTTTGCTTAATGAACTAGTTGCTAGTCCCAATAATGGTCACTAAATGAGGACTACTTGTATTCCTACCTATTAAACCGATCTTCATGTCTTGGGAGAATTAAGTGACTTCACAGTCTAAAATTTGAGTTTTTTATGACAGAGGGAAAGAATCAGAAAAATAATAATAATAAAATTGTTAGATTTCTTTTCTTCCTACTTTCCCATGCTGAGCTGTATATCCTGAACATACTTTAATATAAACATAAAATAATAACTTTAACTATATTTATTTTTTAAAAATCCATTATAAAAATGGAAAGTGATGTATGAGAAATGAAATGAAATCTATTACATGGTAAAATCCAAAGAAAATATAATTTATCTGGTAATATCTAGTGAACATTCTAAGTTTCTTAACTTATTTTTTATTTTTATATGTACTGTATTTAAAAAATCATTTCCTTTTTTTCAAAGGAAACTTTAATCTATAATTTTTAAAAATCCAATCTAGGGCAACATTTTTTTACATTTTATTTATTCATTTGTATTTTGCTTTTATTAATTTTACAAACAATTTAAGGCAGCAAACATATCCAACATACCTTCCACCTCCTATTTTCCACACAACAACCCTGTGAGCTGAGAGAAAGTGACTGGCCCAAAGTCATCCAAGCTGGCTTGCACAGCTAAGGCAGGACTAGAATTCACAGCCATCTGGTTTCTAGACTGGTGCCTTAATCACCAGACCAAACTGACTCTTTATTCTCCTTTTATACTCATTATGAATGTACATTTAAGCATGTGCAGGAAATAAATTGCACACATGAAGGCTAAATACATTTAAAAAGTGTTATAACAATGAAACAATATTTATATCCTCTTTTAGTACACCTTTACAATTTCTGTCATTCAAGGGCCTCCTCATTTCTTTTCCTGTTTTGAATGTATTTTTAAAATTCTAGTGCTGGTCTTAATGTTGTTTATTTTTTCCTCCTCATAGAATTTTATTTTACTGATGTCAACTTTTATGTTCCTTCTGTTCTTCTTAGGAAAGCCTTCTTGTTTTAATACTCTTTATTCAGCAAACCTAAAAGCCAGCAGAGTTACTAAGAACCTTTACAATACCTGATGTAACATTTAAACAAATCATTAATCACAGCAAACTACTCTAAGTCATACAATTAACATACTTAACATACAGTATGTAGCTATTTGTTTAATTTTAAGCTGATAAATGAATTTATCCAACTTTCTTCTTTCCCATATTCATAGGTCTTGTTCACAGAATGAATCAGGGAAATACCTGAAGTACTTAAGTCTGTATTGTGCCCACAGGGAATGCTACTGTATTGTGATGACGGGGAAAGTATCTGGTCATTCATTGTTGCACATTATTTTAGCCAGATGTTTCCAATGTTATGTATTCTGCCTGCACTTACTAAAGCTGTGCTATCCCTAAATCCTGTGTAGTTTTGTAGGAAATCTTGTAAGTATTTCATATTTTATTACATGTATTTCTTATCTTTCCGCCATAATTAGTGCACAAAGTGACTAATGTATTTAAAGCATTATTATTAAAGCTAGCAGCATGGTTTTATACCATAATAAAAACTTCTCTGTGAAAGACACAAAGCATGTACCAAATTGAAATTTTCTAGTTTTAGATAACAAAAGCCAATACCGATAAAATAAAAACATGATGTCCATTGGAGGGGGGGACACCACAAAACTAAAACTAAGCTGGCCTTCCTACGCAACGATTTCCAGACTCTGGAAGTGATAATCAAAACGTCCTTTCTTTAAATCTGCTACTGGAAGTGAGAGGATAGAGAACAGGAGCCCATCTGGGCATCTTAAACCACAGGCCTCAAACAATATTTTAATCACCTTTTATTATTAAATTGGTAATTCTATAATTAGATGCATTCAGGAAAAGTTATATTTTGGAACTTTCATTCTGAATAAGTTCAGGAAGACTCTTTAATTGCTAAGACCTGTATAGATATAGAATAAGACAGCCTTTAATGAAAATTGAAATAAGATTCAAGATGTATACAGACAGCATTTCTACCAGCAATGCTAATAGTGACAAACAAGTTTAGCCTTCTTTATCTTCAACTGGAAAAAACTGCAAACCGATAGCTACCTTTATCCCATTTTTAGGTGCAGTCCTCTTAATCTATAATAAAAGTAATTATTTGTTTTCTTATTTTGGCACGGAAAGTAGATTTAAAATCAAGTGTTACCTCTGCAAATATATGTAATTCCTATGAGAGCTATCGATTCTACAAGACAATTTTAAGGAATTGCACCTCTCAAAAATTATGCAGAAGGGACCCAACATAGCTTTGAAACATCACTTACTGGCTGCCCAGAGTTTTGCTTGCTATAAGCTGTTAAGGCCGCATGAAACCAGTCATACACTGTTGGATCTTTACAAATATCATGAAATCTTTTTCGGATATCCAAAAAATCCTGAACTGCTTGAATCTTTTGTCTTCCAGCACTGGGGACTGACCCATAATCTCTTTCCCAGCCAGCCAACCAATTTCGAAGCCAACCTTGTCGCTGACTCCAACAGCTGCTTAAATTCACCAGAGGGGATACCAGCAATCCTGCTTCTGAAAGAAACACCGCAAGGCTTACATTTGCAATGCCTTGAGGAGTCACTGAAAGGAAGGTCAAAGGTGAAGAAAAAGATAAAGTGCTGTACAAGAAGATTGGTAAAGTGGAGTCTTCTTAATGAAAAACTCATGTCTGTTTCTTCGCGATGCAAACATAACTTCATTTCGGAAAGCTTCAGGTTCCCTCTCTCCTTATTCACCCCCTCTCCTCCGTCTTCTCCTTCTTCATCTTCTTCTCTACTTTTTTTTTTTAGGTCAAGCCACTGTGCATCTAAAAGCCTTATTCAGTTGTTCTTGTCACGAGTACTTTGTCTGACGCTGCCTGCATTACTCTTGTAAACAGCGCCAGCATCAAAGTGAAAGCACACAGACTCACATCAGTGGATTAAGACCTTCTGCATGATAAAGTAGCTACCTAGGGTGGGATAAACCTAATATGTGAAAGAATGTTATTGAGGAGGAAGAAAGTGCCAAAACTCTGTCATTCTCTCCAGTAATGTCCTAATCTAATGCCTGACACCAAGGCCTTAGGCCAGTGTTAGTGTTAATCAATGAAATACCCATCTGTGTTCCCTGTCCTTATCGCTATTTAAAACTAGCCTAAACTCAATTATTTTCCCTTAGAGACCAAGATGGGATATTAAGTGGAATGAAAGGGATTGCATATCACAAAGAAATCCCAGTGTTCAAACGCCGAAGTGTCAAGACTGCTGACTAAATTTTAGTTAAACAGAGATTAAACAGCAATTGTTTTGGACATGAAATGTCCTCTAATCCAACTGCAAATTAAATCTAATTCACAATCTTGCAATTTAAGAAGCATGACTTTAAATAATAATAATAATAACAATAACAATAATCTGATAATATATCTAATTTCTCATGTAATTTTTAGTTGCCTGCTATATGGCTGACACTTTCTGCAAATAAGAATTGCATAATAAGCTTCAGGCAGGCATGTTCAACTAACGCAGTAGGGAAGCTTAGCCTCTCACTGTTGCCCAAAGCAACAATGCACAACATAGACATGGGTATCCAAATATAAAATAACTTATCTCATGAGTGAACAACACATCTCATAACTCAATAGCAATGTCATCTCAGAATGAATTGTGTTTGTTGCAAACAGAGCAAATATATCATCGCACAGCTCCTTGTTACTCTGATTTCATTTTCTTTCCTATGTATCTAAAATATTAACTCGTTCTTTATACTGGTAGTGAATTTTTAAATAAAAATTTGCTCTTTTAAAATATTAAAAAGCAAAGACTACTCTATGAAATTAGAGGGTGATATTTTGCCCCGTGTAATGATACAAAGAGATAAAAGAAATTCTATGAGCAATGAGTCAATTTGAGAATGAGTTCATTCATTAAAGGTAGCCTATAAGGTGTTCTTCCCACTTGTAATTCAAGACATCAGCTGGACATTTAGAGTGCATTTTAAAAAAAGAATTAGTATATTGTGGGCTGATTCATATCTGTACTACCTTCTGCATTATAGAAATATCATACATGCCTCTGATATGCAAAAGGGCAAATGACTAGTAAAAACAGAACACTTCCAGATACAGTCACATATATTTTATTTCTTAATTTATATTCAATCTTGTATAGTTCAGGCCTTCATGCAGAAAATAATTTTAAAAATTAAAATTCAAGACCATTATTATCCTCCTAATGCCACTTTGACTTCTGTTCTGCTGTATATAGCTATATAATATAATATATAATATATGTAGTTGTTGCTAAGTTGTGTCTGACTCTTTGTGACTCCCATGGACCAGAGCATGCCCCTCCACTGTCTCCCTGAGTCTGCCCAAACTCATGCCCACTGGGTTGATGACAATCTATCAATCAAAATAGAGCTGGAATGGACCTTGGAGGTTTTCTAGTACAACTCCCTGCTCAAGCAGGAGACCCTATACCTCAGAATCATCTCATTCTCTGCTGTCCCCTTCTCCCTTTGCCTTAAGTCTTGCCCAGCATCAGGTCTTTTCCAATGAGCCCTCTCTTCTCATTTGGTGGCCAAAGTATTTGAACTTCATTTTTAGTATCTGTCCTTCCAAAGGATAGTCAGAGTTGATTTCCTTTAGGATTGACTGATTTGATCTCCTTGCAGTCCAATGGATTCTCAAGAGTTTTGTCCAACACCACAATTTGAAAGCATTAATTCTTCGACGCTCAGCCTTCTGTATTGTCCAACTCTCACAACTATACATTCCAACGGGGAAACCGTAACTTTGACTATACGAATCTTTGGCAGCAAGGTGATATCTCTGCTTTTTAATATGTTGTCTAGGTTCGTCATAGCTTTCCTAATACTGAAATAGTTTTAGTGAATTCGTCTAATTCAATATTTCTGGATAAATCAGAATAGAGTTATCTCGTTTTTCAGATTCCTTTAATTTTTACAATTGAGATACTGCTTGAAGAAGTTTGACAACCGCTTCCTGTTCTTTTATTTAAAGAAACAGATACACAGATATCTATAAAAGGTTAGGATCTACATGTGGCAAAAGATATAGTAATAATGCTTTCCTCTCCATTTCATGAGAGGAAAACTAGGTAAAGAGAACATCTTGCAGCTTCTCTACCTCTGTTTTTAAGCTAGCTCTAGCTCATTTTTTAAAAAAAAATCAGATAGCTCCCCCAGGTTTTCAGCCTTTCCCAGTGGACCTGGAGGCCCGGAGATAACTTTTTCTATTTCTATTTCTATATATATTTCTATATATGTATGTATGTATACACACATATAGTGTGTGTGTGTGTGTTTTATTTATAAATTTTACTTTTTCTATTCTTAATCTATTTACTTATTTACAGTTTTTTAATCTAATATGTGGTCTCTTAGCAAAATACAACTATATAATAATAATACAAATACAGAAAAACACACACACACACACAAACACACTAAAACTACAATAGAGCATATGGCTCAAGGGGCTCACTAGAAAATAATTCAGACTGAAAGGAAGGTGATGGAATAGAGTTGTTTTAACTGTCTTCCAAAATGCTAGGAGGGAAATTCAATAAGATGCACAAATAATTTGGGGGAATTTGTATCTCCTATTGCATCCTGAACATGGAAAGAATTAAAAGAAAGTAAGAACTTCCATCCACTTTGTAAAGTTGCTATAACTCTGGCTCTTCCCATTTTGGAAGAGTTTTGCTGTTGGTCTTGTCAAATTAATGTCACACACCCACACAAACAAATCATCTTTGAGCTAAAGAAATGATAACCCTTGCAACTGTATTTGCGGATCTTTGGTGGTGGGGGGAAACAGTAAATCAATAATGACCTTTAGGACCAACTATATGTTGTCAGTATTCTAACAAACTGAAATGTTTTCAAGCAGAATCTAGCTCCAATCATAACATGAGCAGGATGGAGATTTATAGAAGTTAATCTTAGAAGAATGTTGGTTGCAAACCATGATAAGCTTTAAAAGTCAACATCAGCCCACTGAATGGGTTATTGAATCCCTCACTGGAAACTGGTACATTGGTCATAAATTGGGTTGAATATGTTCTTTCTCTTTAGTGTGACAGGGAATGGTCTTAGTATTTAACCCTAGTTGACTATAAAGATGAAGTGTGGAGCAGATGCACATTGCCAAATAAAACTTCTTGTCGTGTACGTCGCATCAGAGTTTTAAGATATTGTACATTTTTTGCTCTACACTTCAGTATTATCAACTTAATAGGAGGAAGACAGGCAGAGTGTGGGAGCAGAGTCAAGAGAGGAATCAATCTGTAGTCGTTATGTTTCTACAAACGATCTAAATCCAACACCTTTTGAGTTCTATGAACTCTTATCTAGCATTTAGTGCTGACTGTTAGTGGACTAGATTTGTATGTGTAGCCATGAGCAATAAATCAGCTTAACTGGAACTGAATGTGTGGTTCTGATTCTTTGCGCCTGACAACTTCCATCAATAGATTTCAGTGCCATGATCTGATCTACCCAAGCATATCTAGATTTCTTTTAATATTTCAGCATAGTTTATTATCACAAATAAACCAGAATCCGCTGGACAGGTGTTCAGTGACAGTAATTCAATCACATTTCTTATTCCTCTGCAGTAGTAGAGTTTTATTTGTTATCATGAGTAGAGAACTGTTCTGAAGTCAAGTGGCTCAGGAGCCAACTATAAAGTGCCAATGAAAAAAACTATTTTCTTTACTTGGCTGAAGTGAAGAAACGAAGAGGTCTCCTTCAATTAAGATAATGGTGGGTACAGATAATTAACCCACATATTATCTTACTGACCTCAGATTGAAATCATAAATAGAAACGTGCACTCATAAATGATAACATCATGCATTTTTTAAAGAAAGCTTTAATGGAAGGTTTAACAGTGATTTTTGGCATTTAGTCATTGCATAAAGCAAGAGTGGAAGACAGCTGATGCCACTATGTAATAAGCAAGCAATATAAACAGCAGAAGAAAATGTTCACAAGCCAATTATTGCTCAGAGGAAAAGGTATGTTTTGCATCCAGTCCTGGGAATCTCGAGTTAGGAGTTAGAGTTAGGAGATCATGGAACAGGAGATTAAAAAAATAATACTGGGCAACCTTTTTCAAATTGCATTTTTAAGTCTCCCACAAAAGGCAGCAGGAGGCATGACAGTGATGATAGGAATCAGTAGAAAGGGAAAGACTAACATTTTCAGCTTGTATGGGTGGTGGAGGAAGTTGGAAGCTTAAATAATATACTTAGTTTGATTTCTATTTACCCCCTCCCCCAAGTATATTTTGTCACTAAGTGAGCTTAATGCTCAGAGTAGTTCCTATCACTAAATACACCGTGGATTAATACAAATCAGGCCCAGGGACTGATTGCAAAGTATTAGCCTGCATTAGAATCCTTGGATTTAGAGAAAAAGAATAGATTAAAGTTAGGATTTGATTTGAGTACAAATTACTAAGCGTGGAGCTGGAAGGCTCACCTGCCTAAACAAATTGTAACCCCCTGTGCTCTTTCTTGACCCTCTCCCTGTCGATAGGATGACTCGGATGCCAATCAAACAGCAGCTGCCAGTCAAGCAGAGCATTGGGCAAGAGGAGGAGGGAAGTCAAGATGGGTATCTGGGAGTTCTTCAGCCATAGGCCATATGAAGAAGTGGCTGAAAAAACAAAATCAAAGTCTAGGAGTCGTAATAAAGAAGCAAACTAAAGGATAGATAGCCTTGCCAAGAAGAGACAACAGGAAAAGAGGCAATAGCCGAGAAAATTGAGGAAAGAGGTGTTTATTTCCTTCCCTCAGAGGTGGTGTGAGGTAAAATGTTCTTCAAGCCATTTTCCTCAGAGGCAGTTAAGACTGGGAAGAGGAGAAGAATCAAGAAGTCCAGCCAGGGACCAACAAATCAGAAAAGGCAAATAAAAATTAAAGACTTGGACAGAACAGAAATCAAAAACAAACTAAAAAAGATGAAAGATTGAACTCGGTGGAACAAGGACTTGGCTCTGTGGAGAATGACTAAAATAAAGAGTTTGACCATTCTGCCCTGGGAAGGAGTGCGGCTAGAAAACCTCCAAGGATTGTTCCAACTCTAGAATTCTAAATATTACCAGGTTATAATAAAATGAAAACCAGCCTTCTAGTACTTGTGCCTTCTAGATGTGTTGGGATTACAGCACCCAGGAAACTCAGCCTGCATGACCAATTGGTACTATATTGCAGGAAGAGATAGGCTGTTGCAACATTTTTGTGGGTGTTAATCATCTCCTATTTTTATGAGTTATATTACTGAGTAGGCGTATATAAGAATTGACCTGTAATAATGATTTATTCAGAGCTTCTTTTTTTTTGCTTTGAATAGAACTGCTTAAAAAGCATGCATTTCTGATTATTATTTTTTGTTGTGTATTCAGTCTTTCAGATATATGGCAAACCAACCAGCAATTCCTTATTAAGTTTTCAGTGTCATTTATAATACTGCCAAACTGAACCAGCTGCTTACAAATGAGTCAGAGGCAGGAAGAGTTTTTTGTTTCTTGAAAAATGAACCTACCCCAACAAAATCAACATGCCTGCTTCTTTAATAGCTGGGATTTCTTTTCTTTTCCTTTCTTTTCTTACCATCTAAACATTTAAAAGGCAGCAATTGTCATAAGACAAGAATGTAGTTAACATGTCTATTATGTTTATTACTACCATTCTCTTATAGTGTAGATGTCAGATACAATACATACTTTGTGTATATGGCAGAGTTCATAGAGAAAAAAAAACCAAGGCTCTGCTCTCAAATATCTTATAGTGCAAAATTGTCTATGGGGTAAATAAATGGGAGAAGGAAGTGAAAAGGATTCATGAAGGCAAATACCGAGTAAGAACTCCCAGTCTAAGAAAATAAAAAGGATTCTAAAAGTATTTGATATTAATACATTTTGTCTTTATTCATCATATTTGACTCAACTGTTTCAGTATCATTTATAGATGCTCTTTCCTTCCAATCGTAGTGTTGTCCTAAAGCAAACATTTTCCTAGTTGCTTCTTCAAACATTAATGGAAGTGAAGGTCACTCTTTACTACTGCTGCGACAGTATCTTCCTAAAGATATTTTGTTAAAGGTCAGCATAGCCTCCATTAACCAAACTGATTCTCATTTCACAACACATGCATTCCTTTTTCCCTAAATGTATTGATTTCATGTAGGACCTGGTTAATAAAAGAGTCAACTTAGCCAGGCACTGAATTATATTTAAGAAGGATCGGAAGAGTCCTCTGTTAGCCACATTCTTTCAGGGTTCATACTGTTCATCCTATTTTGTAAGATATGTCTTCTTTGTCGTGTGATTATGTCACAATTCCAGTCTATTATTTTGTTATCAAATGCAAATAACTTACACAGAAAGCTAAATACATACTTCAAATTATTGTTAACTAGAAATGACATATAATAAGGTTTCACATGAATTAATGCAGAAAGTATATAACAATACAAATATAAAAAGTTTTATAAAAATGTTATAAACATATAACAATGCAGGTTGATGTCTGTGGAGATTCTCAGTCATCCAGGTCATGTTTGTCCCAAAGGTGCTTTTTTTTCAAGAGATGCAGACAACACAGACTCATCCCCAACAGCCTGTGACTGTGTTCAACAGTGAAGGGGCACAGGGTAGAAAACATTCTGTAGAAAGCACAGTTCCAACTTCCCAATGACTCAGACGATCCTGAGGACAGAGATAAACCTCCAAGTGGCCTCAACAACTCTCTAAAAGAAT
>JANHFL010001313.1:49586-69560 GCA_032468155.1 Oxyrhabdium leporinum
TCCTCAACTTATGACCACAATTGAGTCCCAAATTTCTGTTGTTAAGTGAGACATTTGTTAATTGAGTTTGGCCTGTTTTATGACCTCTCTTGCCACAGTTGTTAAGTGAATCACTGCATTTGATAAGTTAGTAACCCGGTTGTTAAGTGAATCTGCCTTCCCCATTAACTTTGCTTGTGAGAAGGTCACAAAAGGGGATCACATAATCCCGGGACACAGCAACAGTCATAAATATGAGTCAGTTGCCAAGCGTCTGAATTTTTATCATGGGGATGCTGCAAAGGTCTTATAACTGAAAAACAGTCATAAGTCATATTTTCCAGTGCCGTTGTAATTTTGAATGGTCACTAAGCAAACTGTTGTTAAGTGAAGGACTAACTGTAATTCACACAGGATATCAAACTATGGAATTCATTCTTACAACATAGGACAATGGCGATCACTTTAGGGGTTACTAGACAAATCCATAACAGAAAAAGTCATTAATCTGAAATGACTACTTGTCATCCAGGTCCAGATTTTTAATTGTAAAACTTTAGTTTAGTATAGTTTACTTTACTTTACTTTATTGTCATTGCACCTCATACAGCGAAATTAAATGCCATCTTCAGTGTGCATTATGACTATAAAAATAAAATACAAACACACATCCTTCACATTCTATACAACTGAATTGAAAACCCCTGATATTGCATTAATATAGCACTATACAGTAGAATTCAATATAGTTACTGTCCTGGGATAGAAGCTGTTTTTCAGCCTATTTGTCCTTGTTTTTATTATCCTGTACCGTCTGCCAGAGGGTAATAGTTAAAAAAAAAAAGGGTGCCCAGAATGAGATGGATCTTTAAGAATGTTTTGAAAAATGCATGGAAAGATGGCAGATGGGAATAGGAAGCACAGGTGCATCTTAATTATTTGGGACTTCACCAGTTCTACTCTGTGGGGCCGGTAACAAGAAATTGTGGGTCTTGTAGGCCAAACACTGGAAGTCCTCTCAAGGCCAATCTGATTAATGGGCTGCTGAGAATTTAGGCACATCTTTACCCTGTATGGTAGAGCCACAAGATCACTTAATGCCTCTGTTGAAAAGCTAGGTGTCCCTTCAATTTACCTGCCTCATTTCATGGTCGTCTTATAATCAAAGCATTGTCCATTCATTCATTCAAAGAAGGGGTGTGGGGGTCAAGCCTATTCTCCAAAGCACCCGAGGGCAGGACAAGAAGCAACGGACGGAAACTAATCAAGGAGAGAAGCAACCTGGAACTAAGGAGGAATTTCCTGACAGTTAAAAAAATTAATCAGTGGAATAACTTGCTTCCAGAAGTTGTGGATCCCTCACTGGAAGCTTTTAAGAAGAGATTGGACAAACATTTGTCTGAAATGCTCTAAGGTCGTCTGCTTGAGCAGGAGGCTGGACTAGAAGCCCTCCAAGGTCCCTTCCAACTTTATTATTCTGTTATTCATACCAGTTATTATATCTGAGCTTTCTCATTCGAGTTTTTTTTTATACGTCCTGTTCTGTTCACTCTCATTTCGGAAGTCAGCCAGACTGAAATGTTAGTTTCCATTTTTATCTATAAAATTCATTGGCTGCCCATCTTACTTCAGGATATCTCAGGTTTTCATTGTTTTCCTCATTTACAGCTGAGAGATGTGATAGAACATCCATATTAGGTTTTCTTCTTGCCCAAAGCCTGATTTTTCTTTAGATGTTCGAGCTATATCTCTTGTACCTGGAAGGAATTTGTCTGAAGTGTGCTTTCTCTTGATCCTTTTCATGTTACACTAGGGCTGGGTGGCCCAGGATACAGGTAGTCCTCGACTTATGACCACAATTGAGCCCAAAAGTCTTGTTGCTCAATGAGATATTCGTTAAGCGCGTTTTGCCCCATTCTATGACCTTTCTTGCCGCAGTTGTTAAGTTGGTAACACGGTGGTTAAGTGAATCTGGTGACTTTGCTTGTCGGAAGATGTCGAACGGCGATCACGTGACCCTGGGATGCGTCTGAATTTTAATCACATGACCACGGGGACGCTGCCATAGTTGGAAGTGTGCAAAATGTTCCTAAGTCACTTGTTTCCGTGCCATTGTAACTTCGAATGGTCATTAAATGAACGGTTGTAAGTCGAGGACTACCTGTATTCATTTTGCTATTGCCAAGTTGAGAGCAGAGGAAGAAATAACATCTTTTTAAAAAAATATATAATGAACACATTTGGGGAAAATTTTATCCAAGGAATTTAAAGGGACCTACAGGTCACAGAATGCAAAAATTGTCATAAATGATGATCTAACCAATTCATGTGAAATTCAACAGGGTACAAGACAAGAATGCCCCTTGTCCCTTCCGTTATTTATTTTGGTATTGGAAGTTCTGAATAGAGGTATCAGACAAGATGCTAAAATAAGGGGTATAAAAATGTGTGATGAATGAGTGGAAGGTTCAGCCGCAGTATAAGGATCCGTGGCTTGAACGGAATCGAGCTGCAAAATTGGGGTGCAAGACTGATTTTTATCAGTTTCATGACACAATTTCTCTGATTAAAAATAACCCACCAGATACCAGCCCGTGGGGAACAAGTTCAGAGGAAAGCCGTAAACTTTTATGTGTGATCGTCCCTACAAGTTTTTAAGTGATTTCCACCAATCCAAAAAGCAGAATTTTACTTGTATTATTATATATAGAAGTTTGTGTAACTCATAACAAGCTAATGGAGGGGGAAGACTGGTTGATTTCAAAGTCCTGTTCTTCCAGATCTAAAGTCTTCCAAGAGATCGTCGTGTTGCTCTTGAGATGACTGCAATGGCAAGATTTAGATAGGTTGCTTGATCACGATGCCCACCATTCCCAGCCAACGTGACCAGTGGATGAGGATGTGAGAGTTGCAAACCAAAATTCCTAAAGGGTACCGAAAAGGTTTCTGAACAGGTTAGGGTTCTTGCATGCAGTTTGACCTAGTGGTTTAAGGCACCAGGCTAGAAGGCAAGGGGACTGTGAATTCTAGTCCTTGGGCATGAAAGATACTGGGCAACTTTGGGCCAGTCACTCACCTCTCAGGGTGGTTGTTATGGCGGGGAAATAGGAGGAGGGAGGGGTGTTGGATATATTGGCCTTGAGTTATTTGTAAAAAACAATAAAGGTGGGGTGCAAAGAAATACATTCCCAAAGCTGCTTCCTATTCTAGTTCCATCAGTTTTCTCATAATGAAAAGGATGAGGATGTTATCCATTCAGTTGTGTCTGATTTGGTGATTCTAAGGCCAGGTCTCTTCTTTGAGTTGTTCTATGTTCTGTCTTTGATGGTGTCCAACCACCATGGTTTTCGATGACCTGGGTTTCCTTTTACCACTAACTCTTCCAACATAATTGCTTTCTCCCAGCGAGTTTTCTCTTGTAGGCCTTCAAGTGTGAAACGTATCTGCCCAAAATGTTCTAAATCTAATGTTCTAAGGTTGAGAGGAATAAGCCCCATCCCCCCCCTTCTTTTGTCCTCTCTTCCTTGATATCTGGGTGGAAGCCGCCCGGATAGAGCAATTGCATCGGTTGGGCGCAAACATCTGCGAGGGAGGATTTCAGTTGCCCAGCATTTCGTAGCCCTCGACTTACGACACAATGGAGCCCCAAATTTCTGTTCCTAAGCGAGACAGTTAAGTGAGCTTTGCTCCATTTTACAAGCTTTCTTCCTGCAGTGGTTAAGTGAATCACTGCAGTTGATAAGTTAGTAACTCGGTTGTTAAACGAATCTGGTTTCCCCCTTGACGTTGCTTGTCGGGTCGCAAGAGAGGATCACATGACCTTGGGACACTACAACAGTCATAAGTATGAACCAGTTGCCAAACGTCTGACTTTTGATCATGTGATCAAGGGGATGCTGGAATGGTCCTAAGTGTGAAAAATGTAAATGATCCTAAGGTGAAAAATACACTTGACTGTATTCACCAGTGGAATGAGCTAACTTCGAAAGTTACGGGTGCTTCATTACTGGAAGCTTTTAAGAAGAGATTGGACAGCCAATTTGTCTGAAATAGTATAGGGTCTCCTGCTTGAGCAGGGGGCTGGACTAGAAGACCTCCAAGGTCCCTTCCCGCTCTGTTCTGATTCTGAACTGTTTTGTACTGATTTTCCTACAGTACTTGTTTTATCTTTCATTTTGGAAAAGCAATTGGATCCACTCTGCTTATTTGGGTGGGTGCAGAGCTGAGCAGGTGACCCAGAAACACCCTTCCAGATGATAGCCAGGCAGTCCTCAACTTACAAAAGTTCGTTTAGTGACCCTTCAAAGGTTATAGCAGCATTGCCAAAAGCGACTTACGGCCATTTTCCCACATTTAACAACCACTGTAGCATCCCCCATGACCACGTCGTGAAAATTCAGATGCTCGGCGACTGTCTCGTATTTATGACAGTCGCAGCATCCCGGGGTCACATGATCATCTTATTCTAACCTTCTGACAAGCAAAGTCAATGGGTAAGCCTGCCTCACTTAACATCTGTGTTACTGACTTAACTGGTGATTCACTTAACAATGGTGGCAAGAAAAATGGGGCGGAATTCACTCCAAAAGTGTCTTGCTTAGCAACAGAAAGTTTGGGCTCAATTGTGGTCATAACTTCGAGGACTACCTGCTCTTTATTCTTTCTTCCTTTCTCCAAATGCGTTTGCGAATTTAAGCATCATCCAACTGTGCTGTGAAGAATATCTTGATCTGAGTTGGGACAGGGTGTGGCAGCTTCAAATTAGGGGTACCCCGAGTGGCAAAATGGTGTGGCTTGGGGATGCTTAACACCAGGAGGGAAGAATGCTGAGACATTCTTTGGGCTTGTTGGGTCAGGTTTTTGACATTCCTGACCAATTCCAGAGATGTCCCTGTTCTCCCACCTCTGCAAAGAACTTCCATAATTTATAAGCGAGGATTGATTTAGGAATGATTATCTGGTTTGTATGTGTATAGTGCAAGAGTTGCCAACTTATCCAGAGGTAATTGCACAATTTTGGATCGTGCTGTAGAGGTGTGTTTGTCCCCACATTTGTTTCAAAATAGCTGAAAGATGTTGCCTTTTGTCCTCACCCCAAAGTCATGCATGTTTTAGGCATGCTTGCCTATGATCGTGTGAAATTTGGCAATGTGGAGAGACTTTAGCCACCGAAAGAAAAGTAATTTTTGGGAGTCTCAGAAGTGAACTTCTTTCTCTTGTGTGGGAGGCCAAACAAACAGTGCTCTGTCTTACAGTTACAAAATTAGTTTAGTGACCGTTACAACAGGACTGAAAAAAAGTCTCTTACGATCAGACTTCCCACTTAATGTCTGGTGCAGCCTCCCAACAATCACCTGATCAAAATCCAGGTACTGGCAACCGACCTGTACCCTGTTTCCCCGAGAATAAGACTGAACCGGAAAATAAACCCTAGCATGATTTTCAGGATGCTTGTAATTTAAGCCCTACCCCCAAAATAAGCCCCAGTTAAGGTCGTCAACCAGATGGATGCATTTAGTACCATATTTCCCCCAAAATAAGACCTAACCGGAAAATAAGCACTAATGTGTCTTCTGGAGCAAAATTTAATATAAGAGCTGTTCTTATTTTCGGGAAAAACAGTATTTTCAACATTTGCAGCATCCTGGGGTCATGTGATTGCCATGGGCAACCTTCCCAATCAACCTCCAACAATCAAAGCCAGCTTCACTTAACTGCGCAATTCACTTAGCAACTACAGTAATTCGCTTAACAAGCATAGTGAAAAGGTTGTAAAATCTGGCGTGACTCAACAATCAGTTTGCTTTAGCAATGCAAATTCTGGCCCCAATTGTCTTAGGTTGAGGATTACCTGTAGATTATGTGGCAGGTAACTTTGCACTCTGCATGTTTGTACAGATAGTCCTTGACACAACAGTTCATATAGTGACTGTTCAAAGTTACAAGGGCACTGAAAAAGCGATGTGACTACTTTTCACACTTGCAGCATCCCTGGCGTCACATGATCAAAATTTGGACGTTTTGGGAACTGACTCATATTTATAACAGTTGTAGTGCCCTAGAGTCATGTGATCACCTTTTTCGACCTTCTGACAAGCAAAGTCCATGAGGAATCCAGACTCACTTAACAACCATGTTAGCAATTTAAAAAATGCAATGATTCACTTCACTCTGCCAAGAAAAGTCGCAAATGGAGCAAAACTCACTTAAGAAACATTTCACCTAGCAGCATAAATTTCAGGTTCAATTGTAGTCTTAACTTGAGGACTACCTGTACAAAGTTTGAACACCTTAGAGATGCTAGAGACTCAAACTTCAGCCTATCTTTGGTTGCTTGACCACTGACTCACATTTATGACTGTTGCAATGTCCCTTGGTCATGTGATCCCCTGACAAGCAAAGATAATGGGGAAACCAGATTCACTGAACAACCAAGTTACTAACTTATGAACTGAAGTGATTCACTTAACAAACACTGCAAGAAAAGTTGTAAAGTGGAGCCAAAGCTCACTTAACAAATTTCCCGCTTAGCAACATTTATTTTCGGCTCAATTGTTATAATTTGAGAACAACCTGTATAATATGACTGCGATAACTCAAATTTCTCCTTTTCTCTTTCAGCTGGTGCATATTATCCTACGCAGAACGTGCAACAATTCCCAACTTCCCAAGTCATGATGAATCCTCAACCACCGGTTCCACCAAAGCGAGAGCGCAAGACAGTAAGAAAGGGGAGGAGGCAGCTGGGTGGGACAATAAAATATCCATTAGTGTGTTTCTCCAAAAATAAGACCTATCCTGAAAATACGCCCTACCGTGTTTTTGCATGTGTGTCTAATATAAGCCCTACTCTCCAAGTAAGCTCTACTCAAATCTGGTTGGTTGTGGTGTCATGGCCGCGAGGCATGGCATGGGTTGGAGCTACCCCCACACCCCACACCAGCTTAGGGAAGCGAGGGGAGGCATAGATGGCCAGGCTGCAGAGGCCTTGAGGTAAGCCGTTGTGGGGCACATGGGGCAGCAGAAGTGGGCCTCCCAAGTACTCTTAAAGTACATGGGAGGGGGAATTTGATATCTCCCCCAAAATAAGCCCCAGTGCTTATTTTGGAGCCCAAAAGAAAATAATACGGAGTCTTATTTTTAGGAAAACACAGTATTCAGGTTTTGTTCTCTTAGCTTATTCACCTGTCTCGCTTCATCACTTCCTGTTGTTTATTGTTTTATTTATACTTATTATACCCTGCTTTGGAAACAAAGCCTGTAACAAAAGTTTAAAATATGGGTTCAGATTGACAACAGCATCCATACTAAGAGATTAAATGAACTGAGAAGGTCTCAGGATTTCTGGTTGCCAAGATGCTAGAAATGTCAGGTTAGCATTTAAAATAATAGTTGTACCAATAAAGAAGAATATTTGTAGCTCAGGGTTGAAATGAGGGATGCTTGGTGCTCTCTGGGCTTGATTGTTTACTTGCAAAATTCAGTCGTTTTGATATTTGTATCAAAATACGTGTGTGTGTATGGGTTCTAGTGGTTGTGATTTAGAGCTTTGAAACAAAATCATTAATACAGATATTCTCGACTTACAACTGTTCGCTTAGTGACTGTTCAAAGTTAAAACGGCACTGAAGAAAGCAATGCTTTTTCATACTTACGGGTGTTGTAGCATCCCCACGGCCGCGGGATCCAAATTCAGATGCTTGGCAGTTGACTCATATTTATGACGGTTACAGTGTCCTGTGGTCCCTTTTGCAACCTTCTGACAAGCAAAGTCAGTGGGGAAGCCAGATTCACTTAACAAGTGTGCAGCCTAACGGCTGCAGCGATTCACTGAACGAATGTGGTAAGCAAGGTCATAAAATGGAGCAAAATCACTTCAACGTTTCACTTAGCAACAGAAATGTGGGGTTCGGTTGGGGTCGTAAGTCAAAGACTACCTGTACTAAGGTTTATATTGAACTTTCTTAGCTCAAGGCGCTTTAATTGAGATTCTGCCTTAATTTTCACACGGCTTTCCAATGAATGTGGGTTGCGGTGGGAGAAACTCTTCAGAGGTTCCTTAGCAGATGGACGTAGTATGAAGTTGGATGCTCCGCAGCATTGCCTAGCAGTACATTTATTGCACTTATCCCAAAGGTGTTTTTTCAGGAGGGAGCTGGACTTTCTTGTTTTTTCTTCTGAAGACTTTTTGCTTCTCATCCAAGAAGCTTCTTCAGCTCTGACTGGATGGTGGGGAGTAGAAGGATTTATATTCCTTGCAGACTGCATTTTTGGATTAAACCCCCTCCAAATGTGTGGGAGTATGAACGGATTTCCCAAGGGGGGGGAGAGAAATGCAGACTACAGGAACCATTTGCACTTCAGTTTGAGGTGCAGACAACACAGATTCCTCCCCAACAGCCTGCACCTGTCCTCAAAAGTGAAGGGAGAGAGGGCAGAAAAAATACCCTGCAGCCCAGAAGGCTCCACATCCATTTGCACCACTCAGGTGACCCTAAGGACATACACAAACCTTTAAGTGGCCTCAAAGACTCTAAAAAGGATGCAAATGACCAGCTGTCTGCAAGGAGGATCAATCCTTCCATTCCCCACTGTCCAGTCAGAGCAGAAGAAGCTTTTTGAATGAGAAGCGAAACGTCTTCAAAATAAAAAACAAGAAAGTCCATTTGCCTCCTGAAAAAGCAAAACTCACATCTTCATTTGTAAGTGAGCCGCAGCCTAGACTTCTCAACAGTTTTTGTAAAAAATATTGATCCTGGGACAGGTTGGATTCTCTAAAAACAAATGTTCTGAAAAAAAAATCATGCCTCAGTGGCAAAAAAACCTCTTTTGCCTGTGAGAAGATCCAGTTCAAAATATTTCAGCTCAACAAAACTTCAGCTGGCCTCTTACAGGGGTGGTTCTTCAATCTCATCAACTTGTAAGATCTGTGGACTTCAAGTCCCAGAATTCCCTAGCAAGAATTTCGGGAGCTGAAGTCCAGGCATCGTAAAGTAGGAGGGGGGAGGGGGCGCTGACATTTGCTGAAGTTGAGACCCATGTCTTATATAGCTTTGTTGTTGGATAGAGTTATACCAGCTAGAGAGAATGTACTGAAAGAAAATCAGAATAGAGCTGGAAGGGACCTTGGCGGTCTTCTAGTCCAACCCCCTTGTCAAGCAGGAGATCCTATCCGGTTTCAGACAAGTGACTATCCAGTCTTTTCTTAAAAACCTTCGCCTACAATCACCTACAATTTCTGAAAGCAAGCTGTTGCACTGGTTAATTGTCCTTGCTGTTAGGAAGTTTCCCCTTGACTGAAGTTGAGTTCAGAGCAGGAGGTGGCTGTGCTGGAGGATGGTTTATGGGTTGTGTGAATGTGTTCAGGAAAGATCAAGTGAACAGCTTGGGGCTGGGAGGCCTGAAGCCTACATAGCTAGAAATAAACAGTGTAAGACCAGGTGAGGCTTTAACCAAACCCTGTGCAGGGTGCTCTCAGCATCCACAGCGGAGGAAGGAGCGGCAACAATTCCTTTACTGTGTAAGGGAAGAAGAAGAAAGAGAACCAGGATTTAAATCCTGGAGCTAAACCTGGCTAGATTCCTGTGTTCTGCAATAGCTGCTCTTTATGTCTTCGCGTCTGCAAGAGAACAAACGGGCACATTAAATGCATTGCCTTTTCAGGACTTCAGTACAGGGAGACGTGCATTTATGTGGCAACTGGTTGCAGTTACAAGAGCACTGAAAAGAGTGCGACTTACAACTAGTTCTTGCACTTGTGATCCTTGCAGCCATCCCCAGGGCCACGTGATCAAAATGCAGGCACTTAGCAACACACAATTGCAGCCTCCCTCGGGTCACGTGACCGCTGTTTGGCTTCCAAGAAGAAAAGTCCCATGTGGGAAGCTGGATTCACCGAACAGCCCAAGTGATTCGTTTAACAACCGCAGCGATTCACTTTCACCCCCCTGTGGCAAGAAAGGTCATGAAATCAGGCCCGGCTCACTGAACAGCCGCGTCGCTTAGCAACAAAAATTCTCTGTAGAACAACTCGCTTGCTTAGCGATAGAAATCCTGTCCCCCATTGTGGTCGTAAGTTGAGGACTGCCTGTAACCTGCTCCCTCATGCCTGAGTAAGTGTAATAAACAAAAGTTTCAGTAGGAAATTTTATTTCGGTGGTGAAACCGCACCCTACCCAACTTCAGTGGAAGATGCTTTTGAGTACCAGGTAGCGAATTTGGGCAGCAGTTTTATGTCATTCCCATAAAGGTGTCATTACATGAGTCGGATCGTTTGCGCCATGCCACCCACACGACCTCCCTTGACAAAAATGATGCCACCGCTGCAGGATTGTCATTCTGATTTAATGGGTAGTTAGAAATAATGGTCACCCTCTTGCCCGACCTGATCCCCTTAAATTAAACTTTCATTTATAGCTCTTACCAGGTGTGTCCAAACCCTAGTATTCTCCAGAACGTTTCATTCATTCATTCTCTAGCTCACACCGATCCATGCTTTTCGGGGTGTGTCCAGCAGACATTATTCCTCCGAATGAAACTGTTGGGCAATCCCCAAACGTCAGTTTGGCATATTATATATGGAGAACTGGGAAAGTTCACAAAAGGCCAGCCTTGGCATATCCTGGTTCTTTCCCTTGGGGCTTTATGTAGTGATGCTCTTTCCTACCTTGTACAACAGGTATAGTGAGCTCTGCTCTAGCTACGTAGGTGATTAAAGCATTAGAAGCTGGGATACTGAGTTTCAATCCCGCCGTAGGCAGGAAAGCTGGCTAGGCGACTTTGGGCCAATCACCGGGAGGCTGTAAGTTTTACTCCCACCTTTGAAAGCTGACTGAGTGACTGGGTCAGTCACCAGGAGACTGTGAGTTCTAGTCCACCTTCGGCATGAAAGCTACTGGGCGATGTCGGACTAATCATCAGGAACAGAGTGAGTTCTAGTTCCACCTTCGACATGAAACTGGCTGGGTGACTGGGCCAATCATCAGGAGGCTGTGAGTTTTAGTCCTGCCTTAGGCACGGAAGTTACTAGGTGACTTCAGACCAATCACCAAGGAGAAGATGACTTCTAATTTCACTTTAGGCATTGGAGCTGACTGGGTGACTTTGAACCAGTCCCTCGCTCTCCGCTTCAGCCCACCTCACACAGGAAGGTGGTTTGGGGGGGGGGAAATAGGAGGAAGAAGGAATATGGGTGGGATTCACCACCATGAGTTATTTATCAAAACAATAGGGATATCAATAAATAATACAATTTTAAAAAATCGTGGGGAAGCAGCTGCTTCTCGCCTTTGGAAGATTCCAGATGTAGATTTAGCAGGAGAAACAGGCCCCGCCCTGTGTGTGTGTGTGTGTGTGTGTGTGTGTGTGTGTGTGTGTGTGTGTTTGTGTGCACGCTGTTCGTGGGGAATGTCGCAAGATGGGTCAGAGTTCGTCGAGGTACAAGAGTCCAGGATGGTGCACTGAACGTTAGCAGAGGGAGCAGGCTGGAACTCTGCAGAGAGAAAGGCTCCCGGGCTCAGGACTGCTTCTCTTTATGGCCTGAATATTTCTGCAGAAGTTGCTCTCGTGCCGCGGGATTTAGGTCCTTGCTGTAGCATTGGAGAAGAAGAGGAATCGGGGTGAGATAAATCAGTATATTTTTTCTTTGCAAAGGAAAAGGCTGGCGCAGTCCACAATGAGGGGACCACTCCCTGTATGTTCCTCCCTTTGCTTTTCCTTTCCTCTGTTTGTTTTTAATTCACATTTTTTAAATTTATTCTTATCTTCATTATTTATGTAAGTCATTCAATGTGGCAAATACCATTTGACAAGTGACTGTCCAGTCTCTTCTTAAAAACCTCCAGTGATGAAGCACCCACACCGTCTGTAGGCAACTTCTGTTCCACTGGTTAATTGTCCTCACCGTTAGGAAGTTTTTCCTTAATTCCAGGTTGCTTCTCTCCTTGGTTAGTTTCCATCCATTTCTTCTTGTCTTGCCTTCTGGTGCTTTGGAAAATAAATTGACCCCGTCTTCTTTGTGGCAGCCCCTCAAATACTGGAATACTGCTGTTATGTCCCCTCTCAGTCCTTCTTCTCTAGGCTAGGAAGCACTGATAACATACTTCTAAAATATGATTTTCTCTTGTTCAGAAGTTAAAATCCGTGGTTCTCATCCTGCATAATGTGTGCATCATTGTGTAGAGGTGAACATGTCCAATGGGAATTTTCAGAAGGACTTGTCCATTGATGCTACTGGCCTTTAGGATAGTTAGGAGCTGAGATCAATTCCTATCCTTTTTTTAAAAAAATTATCCTGTGCTTTATAGCTGGTAAACAATGTGACGTAAAGTAAACGAGAGATTTGTAAACAAGGGATAATTCTACAAAAAAAAAAAACAGTTTTCTTTTCCAGTGTGCAGAAATGTATTTACTTTCCCATGCTGCGAAATACAGAATTAAGAAGCAATTTTTTATATTTAAATTTATTTCTTTAGAACGGGGGCTCTTAAAGCATGCATCGTAATTCCCTGGTGGTTATTTCCCCCCCTTTTTTTAAAAAAAAAAATAACAATAGCTCAGGCTTTCACAAAGATAGGGTGCTGTCGGATTTTGCTGTTCCTTTTAGCTTTTGCAAACCTGTAATTGGTACTTGGGGGGGGGGAGGTACCAGGTTTGAGAACACCTGGGATACAGAGATTTGAAATTTAATGCAGGTAGTCCTCGACTTACAACCATTCAGTTAGTGACCGTAAATCGAGAACTGCCTCTACTTCCGATGCAGCTTCTTTCAAATTGAGCCTGGGTAGCCCAGTGGTTTCCCCAAAGAAGCTCCATTAGGAAGCCCACTCCATTAGAGGGGAGGAGAACCACATTGGGGTTGTGTTTGACCTTGAGGGGCCGGGGTGGGTGTGGCCAGCTCAACATCACTCACGTCGGGGGGGGGAACCTGTGGTGACCAAGTGCTAAGGCAGGACTTCCCTCAGACCCTCCCTCACTCTCATTGTAATCTCCCTCCCTTCCCTCTTCCTTCTCCTTTCCTTCTTTTTCCTTCCTTGCTCTCTTCCCACCTTCCCTTCTTTTTCTTCACCTTTCCTCGTTTCGTTTCTCCTTTCCTGTCCCTTCCTGGATGCTCAAACGCAAACGGGGAAACATTTCTCCTTCTCTTTCGTTCTGAGTTTGTTTTGCTAGCCCTCTGCCAGCGGGTTGGTCCGTCGTCGTTTTCCAGAACAGCCCCTGGGCCAGATCTAAGCACCCCATGGGCTGGATTCTGCCCGTGGGCCTTGAGTTCGACACTCCTGTCCTAGCCGCACATCTTTTTTTAAGTTCTCCTGTTTTGGGTGTTTTTTTTTTCTGTGTCGGAAGCACCAAAGTACTAATGTGGCAAAAGGATTGGCTGTTGATACCACCGTTGCCCAGGGCATGCCCAAGTGGGGGTTCCTTTTGCGTCCCTCTGATGTGGCCCATCGAAGTGATACCCATTAATCTACTCGCAGTCACCTTCTTTTGAACTGGGTCGTCGGGAGGTGGAGCATGTGGCAGGTGCTCACTCCGCCCTGCAGCAGCAATGGATCTCGAACGCGGCAAGCCTGCCGATCGGCAGCCCCTGTGTTTGAACCTCGTCTTGTTTCGTATCCCACATTTCTCTCCGTTTCCCCCGCAGCCGTCCTACGGGGCAGGCTGGGCTAAGAGAGAATGACACAGCAACTGAATGTGCACAGCCAGACACATATGTGGGCTGTTGCTTCCTCTGGGTTTAGTTTCACCTCCTCACGGTTTACGTCCAGAGTCTTTCTGGCTGCCGTAGATTCATAATGCAGCTATTGCAATTTGCCTCGAGCGGTAAAATCCAATCGGGACAGTCTCTACGGCGTCGTATTCAGATGCCGAGGTGTTTTTTTCAGCGCTCCACATTCGCTGTCGGCAAAAATGGGAATTCCCTCCCTCCCCTTCTTGTTCTGAAGAAAGCAAAGATTCCAAGTTTTTGTTGAAAAAGACAATGGTAGGCTCCTCTCAAATTCTGAGATACCTCCTCCTCATTTCTTCAACAACCCTCATCACACCTATTCCTCGACTTAGCAACTCTTCATTTAGTGACCGTTTGAAGTTAACAACAGCATTGAAAAAGTGACTGATGACCGTTTTTCACACTTAAATGACCATTTCAAGCACCCCCAGGGTCATCCGACACGCAGACACTTGACAATTTACGCATATTTATGTCCGTTGCAGAGTCTCGGGGGGTCATGTGATCCCCTTTGGAGACCTACTGAGAAGCAAAGCCAATGGGGAAGCCAGATTCACTTAACAAACACGTCACTCACTAACGACTCTGGCAAGAATGGCTGCAAAATGGGGCAAAATTCACTTAACATCTGTCTCGCTTAGCAACGGCAATGCTGGGCTCAATTGTGGTCGTACGTTGAGGACCACCTGTGTTCGGAATGGCTCTGGGAAGCCTTTTTAATATCAACCCACTTCACCATTTATGGAACAC
This sequence comes from Oxyrhabdium leporinum, assembly GCA_032468155.1. Taxonomy (NCBI): domain Eukaryota; kingdom Metazoa; phylum Chordata; class Lepidosauria; order Squamata; family Cyclocoridae; genus Oxyrhabdium; species Oxyrhabdium leporinum. The sequence continues at coordinate 64,039 of JANHFL010001313.1, forward strand.
TCCCCCCGGCCAGCGACCCCCAACCTTTTGGGCACCAGGGACTGGTACCGTGGGGAGAGGTTTTTCCATGGACCGGAAGAACCGTGGTTTGGTGTTCTGCCTGCATCCTGCAGATGGGGCTTTGCTTGTTTTTGTGGCCTGGTTTCTGGCATGCCGTGGCCCGGTGTCGGTCCACGGACTGGGGAGGGGTGGGGGTTGGGGACCCCGCCCTAAACTCTCTTTGCCAGAGTTCAGCTCTGCCACAGTTCAAGCAAAGCTGGCCGAGGAATTCTGGGAGTTGAAGTCCACCAGTCTTAAAGTTGCCAAGGTTGGAGACCCCCTGCTCTATGCTTTACTGGTGGTGACCTTTTCAGTCAACTCTTAAGTTGGGCGGGACGAGAAAAGGGAACATTTAGATAGCTTATCAAACGGTTTGACTTGAGACTTAGCAAGGATCACTAGGTTAGGCAGCTGCATTAAAGAATTATGTGCCAAAGGCAGCTTGACGGCTGTTAGACAACATACTTAATGCCCTCTTTCCAAAAGTGATACTATCTGGAGTATCTGGTTTGAGTGATTTTTCAAATAATAATGAAGGGACAGGGTAAGGCTAGCATCTCTTGAGCAGGCCGGTGAGATTTTCCAGGGTCGTACCAGACTCCTTGAATGAATACAGTAGTGGAATCTGATCTTGCATGACAGTGGGCATCCAGATACTTTCCCTGTTCGGTTGAAGGCCCACTGGTTACCTGTATATCCTTTTCCTTGAGCGTCTTGTTTTAATTACTTACTTTTGATTTTTATCCCCTCTTTATTTTTGTTTACAAATCACTCGAGGCAGCAAACGTATCTAATCCTCCTTCCTCCTCCTATTTTCCCGACAACAACCCTGTGAGGTGGGTTGGGCTGAGAGAAAAAGACTGCCCCAAAGTCACCCAGCTGGCTTTCAGGCCTAAGTGGGTACTAGAACTCACAGTCTCCTGGTGATTGACCCAGAGTCACTTAACCAGCTTTCATGCCCAATGGCTACTAGAAATCACATCTCCTGGTGACTGACCCAGTCACCCAGCCAGCTTTCATGCCCAATGGGTACTAGAACTCACAGTCTCCTGGTGATTGGCCCAAAGTCACCGAGCTGTCTTTCATGCCTAAGGAGGTACTACAACTCATCATCTCCTGGTGGTTGGCTCAAAATCACCCAGCTGGCTTTCATGCTCAAGGCAGGATTCTAGAACTCACAGCTTCCTGCTTCCTATACCTTAACCACTAGACCAAACTGTCCCTCTGGTTTTGCTTAATGGTCTAATGCAGCATTTCTCTGCCTCACTATAAGATCTGTGGGCTTCATCTCCCAGGATGCTGGTTGGGGGAATTCTGGGAGTTGAAGTCCATGCATCTTAAGCCTTGCTGAGATTGAGAAATGCTGGCATATGGTATTGTGCAAACCCAGAAAAGGAGCTGATTCAGTAACTGACTTAACCAAATTATGGGAATGCAGGTGCTGCGTTGCCATGTATTCGGAGATAAACCTTTCTTCATCATAAATCGAAAAATCTTGGGTAAGAAGAAGGCCAGTCTGGTTCAGCATATTCTTCCTATGGTGGCCAGCTGGGAAATACAGGTAGTTCTCGACTTACAACAGTTCATTTAGTGACCATTCAAAGTTACAACAGTGCTGAAAAAAGGGACTTATGACCGTTTTTCACCCTTTCAACCATTGCGGCATCCCCACAGTCGCATGAGCAAAATTCAGATGCTTGACAACCGACTCATATTTATGGTGGTTGTAGTGTGCAAGAGTCATGCGATGATCCCCTTTTGTGACCTTCTGATAAGCAAAGTCAATGGGGAAGCCAGATTCACTTAACAACCGGGTTACTAACTTAATGGCAGGGATTCACTTAACAACTGTGGCAAGAAAGATCGTAAAATGGGGCAAAACTCACTTATCAACTTATCAACAGAAATTTGGGGCTCAATTGTGATTGTAAGTCAAGGACTACCTATAACTGATGCTTAATAAGGTCTCGTTAGAAAGCCCCACATCTGTAAACATGCACACCATGGAAACTAAAAATCCTGCTCTCCTGTTTTATTCATTTATTTTTTAAAGTTGGAAGCTGGCATCCTGCGCTTGGTCAGCCATTTTTGTTAGAGGAAAACTAAGTTTTGAAATGTTCTCAGTTGCAAAGTACCATTGCAATTGGACCTATTAAACCATCTGTCACTAAAGGGCAAAACTTCTCAGTCTTTGAAAAGGGACAGAATGCTGTCATTTTGCTTCCGCCGATTGGGATCAGCCTAATAGTGGTGGGTGTATCCATTAGTACGGTTGCCAGGGCTAAGCTTCTTATAAAAAGATTTGAGTAATTCTTGCTTCAAATCCATCCTAAGTTCCCTGGGTGTGCTACTGATTTTCACTTGGCTTTCCATGAAAATACTTATCAGGCTATCGTTCAAACTGCAGCCTGCTCTTTTCTTTTCTTTCTTTTTTGATACATACATATATAAATTTTGTTTCGGGATAATATAAAATACAAATAAAAACAAAGAGACTAGGGAAATGGGGAAGGGAAAGATAGGGGGAGAGAGGTGTAGGGTAAGTAGGAAAGAGGAAAGAAAAGCATTGACTCCCAGATTTTTTTCAGTCCAGTAAAATACAAAACAGAATTATAGCCTCAACTTTTTATGTTTACATATTTAATAAATGCTTGCGACTTCTTTAACAGCGAACTAAGTATGGTATTATTATTATCCTTACTGTCCCCTCTAATTGGTATTAATTGTAGCTATTATTACTCTGTTGCTTTGGATGTACACTGACAGCTTCCACACCAGAGACAAATTCATTGTGTGTCTAATCACACTTGGCCAATAAAGAACGTTCTATTCTGCTCTATTCTGTTCACTTCTGTTCTATGTTCCATTCCATTCTATTCTACTCCTGTTCTGTTCTATGTTCCATTCCATTCTATTCTACTCCTGTTCTGTCCTGTCCTGTCCTGTCCAGGGATGGGCTTCAAAAATGTTAGCAACTGGTTCTCTGCCTGGTTGGTGGGTGGGCGTGGCTTAGTCAGCCTCCTGCACCATGGGGGGGGGCATTTTTGCCCTCCCTGGGCTCTGGAGGTTTTCCTCGAGCCTCCGGGAGGGCGAAAACAGCCTCCCTGGACTCCACAGACCCTATGGAGGCCTGTTTTTTGCCCTCCCCGAGCCTCCGCACGGTTCCTATACTTACCTAGGATTCAAAACGGGCCACGTCGGGACTCCTAGGCGGGGTGAGGTGGGGTGGGCAGGGCCAGCCAAGGGTGGAATTTACCGGTTCATCGAACTGGCTATAAAATTAGCTACCGGTTTGCCCAAACCGGGGCGAACCGGTAGCACACCCCTGGTCCCGTCCCATTCAATTCAAAATTTCATCCTCCCCCCCCCTTGTTTTGAGCACAAAAGTCTAGAAGTGGTTCCCAAGTAGAAAGAAAACTAGATACCTTCTTTTCTCTTATTTAAAACAGTTAATTTTGCCATAATTGTGCTAGCTCCATCACTTTTTTCAAAACTGCACTTAATTTCCTATTTTGTTTTATGGAAGAGGTGATTCCCAGAACCTCTGTTTGCAGTTCCTGAGGTGGGTCTCTCAAACTTTTAATGCTAGGGAACTGAATTTTAGTGAGGCGGTTTTTCCCGTTCCCTGAAAATAGAAATTTAAACAGTGAGTGGGATGCTTCCTTCCTATTCCCTGCGCCGGCAAAGAAGCGGCCATTTGTAGTAAAACAGGTTTTGCCTCTGTGGCTGTTCAACAAGTCAGGAAAGGATAAATTACTTTCCTGACACTCTTACAAATTGCCTGTCCCTATTTTAAGGTCAAGAGAAAAATGGATACAAACTCATCTTTGGTGGAAAGATAACCGTGTTTCCCTGAAAATAAGACCCAACCAGAAAATAAGCCCTAATGCATCTTTTGGAGGAAAAATTAATATAAGACCTGGTCTTATTTTTGAGGAAACACATTATTAAACTGCCAATAGGACATGGAAAATAAAGTGGAGAACTAGAGATAAAGTGAACACAAAACTAACCAGAAGAGCTGAATCATCTTTAATGATGATGATGAAGAAGATGATCATTTAACCATTCCGTTGTCTCCAACTCTTGGCTATCCCATAGGCCCCATCTCTCCACATCTTCCCATCTTTCACTACTGCTTTGAGTTGTTCTCTGCTCTGGCTGGTGTCAGCTTTGATGACATCCAGCCACCCTGTTCTTTTGCAGCCTGATTTCCTTTTACAGGTAGTCCTTGACATACAACAGTTCACTTAGCGACCATTCAAAGTTAGAACAGCACTGGAAAAAAGGGGGACTTATGACCGTTTTTCATGCTTACGGCCATTTGCAGCATCCCCATGGCCATGTGATCAAAATTCAGCCGCTCGGCAGGTGACTCATATTTATGATGGTTGCAGTGTCCCGTGGTCATGTGATGATCCCCTTTTGCATCCTTCTGATAAACCAAGTCAATGGGCAGGCCAGATTCACTTAACAGTCGTCTACTGTTACTAATGTAACAACTGGAATGACTCACTTAACAAATGCAGCAAGAAAGGTTGTAAAATGGGGCAAAATTCACTTTAAAAATGTCTCATATAGCAACACAAATTTGGGTCTCAGCTGTGGTCCTAAGTCCTCATAATTGCTTTCTCCAGTGAACTTCCCCGCACAACAGAATATTCTTGAAAGGTGGTAGAAAATAACAGTTTTATTGCCAAGTGCTAAAAAATAAAAAAAATCTAGGTGTCCAGCCTCTCCCTTTAGGGAGATTGGTCCACCAGTTATGCTCCCATTCCCAAATGCATATTGTGGGTAGAATCATAGATTAGATTTTAATGTTGTGGTTGAAGAAATAGTGGAAATCATTTTTCTTCATCTTCGGCATAGTGTTTCCCAACCTTAGCCATTTTAAGATGTGTGGACTTCAACTCCCAAAATACCCCCAGCCAACAGTGTTGGGAGGTGAATTATACCCGTCTTAACATTCCTTTAGCAGATACTTTGTGATGTCTCTGTGTGTCACTAACAAGCTTCAACACCTTGATGTAAGGAGTGTCCCCATCCCTGGCCTTTGCTCACTCAGCAAAGGGTGAGGAACAAAATGACAGCCTATTAAAATCCTTCTCTGTGAACTCTTGTTTTCTCTTCCTGCCTCTGTGGTTTAGTGGTGGTTGAGACTCATTAAAATAAGCAGACGGTAGAACTTCCTGGGAAAGAAAACAAAACGTAGGAGTCAGGCGCTGAGAGGAGAGGAGAAAAAGACCTACAATTGACAGATGGGGCGGGGGGGGAGAAAGAAAAAGGTTTACAGGACTCACAGCACCTCCCTTCCAGCACTGATAAGGTTACCTAGTTGGGTAATGAAATGTCTGCAAGAAAACAAGCATGCTTGGGAGAACCAAGGACAGCACTCTTCCAAGCTAGCCAAACAGCCCAAAATATATACATATATACATACATACATACATACATACATACACACACACACACACACACACACA
>JANHFL010001313.1:73314-105754 GCA_032468155.1 Oxyrhabdium leporinum
CTGCTTATTTTGTTTCTACTACTAGTAAAGAAATGAGTGAGAAATCATCATTTTTATAATTATTCCTGAAGTGGTGTTTGTGTAACAGGCAGCACTGATCACTGATCATAACAGCACAAGAACAGGCACTAAGCACTGGATCCATAGAAGCAGGGATTTACCACACTAGATGGAACCCAAGGGGTAGATCAGTGTCTCTCAGCTGAAAGATATATGGACTTTAACTCCCAGAATTCTCCAGCCAGCCATCGAGGAGTTTCCACAGAAGATTGTGGAGAATAATAGAGCTAAGATTCTGTGGGAGCTCCGGATTCAGAAGGACAGGCAGGCATTAGATAATCAACTAGACACTGTAGTAGTAGCCAAATTAATAGACAAAGACCAGAAGAGCTCGGGAGGCCAGGCAAGCAGGAGGGGGCAAGGCGCCCCTCGACGTAAGTGATGTGGAGTTGGCCACACCCACTCACATGACCACCCAGTCATGCCCACCCAGTCACATGACCACCAGGCCACGCCCACAGAACTGATAGTAAAAAAAATTGAATCCCACCACTGGTTATTTTGTTCTGGTATATCACTCAGAGTTATGTTGATTGAGTTGGGCAGCCATATACAATAAATGTTCTAAATAAATGCACAGTTCAGAAGTGGGAAGACAGTAGAAATGAATAAGGTGGATTCTTAAAATCAAAAGAATAAGAAGAGGAAGGTGAATATAATTTTCTAGCAGATGCTAATTTTCACGTTCAGTTTGAAAACTAAAGGGCATTTTCAAACTGGATTTCACTATCAGCCTGATTATTCTAAAGCCGTTACTTGAAATGAATATTCTGAATTTCTGAGCCACTTTTGAGCTTAACAATAGAGTCGCTGAGCAAGAGCAGGGACATAAGATAAAAGCAGAAATTAAAAGCTTTTCCTTGCTTCAGTGAACTGCATTTACTGACGTTCTGCAGAGTTTTTCCAAGGGGACATATCCATGAGGACTAAGACATCCTCTAGGATTCTGATCCCAGGAAAAACAATTAGTTTCTGTAATGCTGGGGTGGCGCTGTTTTGCATGGCATGGGGCTGAATGTTATGCTGACTGGTTGAAACTGGAAACTGATTTAGCATATTATATCATCCATTTTTTGTTTGCTATTGCATTTCACATGCAGGAGGTTTTTTTTGCTTTTGACTTTGAGGTGTGAGGGGAGAAGGCTCTAATCACATGGCCTTCTGCAGATGCTCCATTTGCATTTCTATTAATCTTGAGCCTCCTGGAGACACTTGAGCACAGGCACAGCATGCCTTGTGTTTCAACTTGTGAGAATCTATACCACTGCTTAATAAGTTAATACATATGTATAGCCTCTTTCAGACAGCCCACTAGGAGGCAGAAGCAGAGGGAAATGTTGTTTGTGCAAAGGCAATAGAAAGAAGCAGGTTATAAAGGGCCCAGTGCATTGTTGTTAGGCCATGCTCATTCAGGTATGTTGCCTATATTTCATAAAGAACAGATCTTCCACCCTTCTATGGTCTGAATTCTTTGAATTCATGGCTTCCTGTCACTCCAACACTCTAACTGGAGAAACTGCATCAATACGGTTTTTATTTCATCTATCAGTCTATTAGAACTGTAAATAGCTTTGATTCAACATTTTGATTTAAAGCCGGTTGAAATGAATCTAAAAAGTGAACCACTTTTTGAAACAAATTGAGAAATATACTTGAGTAATGGAATGGTAGTGTCCAAATTCAGTTCATTTATCCATGTTTGATAAAACAGTTCCCATCCAAACATATTCAGATCAATAAATCAGATAATATAAATGATCCAAATCAAAATACAATTCAAATTGATGAAAATTATCTTTAGATCTGTAATATTGTCTCTTCTCCTTATGTCATACAATAATCTACCAAATTTGCAGAAATGTATAAGTAAAAAGTTACTCTAAAATGTATCTTTTAAATCGTACAATTATATGATAAGGGCAGAAAAATGCTTTATTTGTGAGACTACAATTAAGATAGTCATTTGAAATAGAAAACTATTTACTTTAAGCCAATAACCTAGCACTGATAGAGCTAGGTCAGCGGTGGCGAACCTGTGGTAGGCGTACCACAGGTGGCACACAGAGCCCTCTCTGTGGGCACGCGTGCTGTCGCCCCAGCTCAGCTTCACCGTGCATGCATGCATGCCTCCTGCAGGCCAGCTGGCCTTTGGGGCTCTGCTGTGCATGCACAGAGGCACATGCACATGCGCAGAGGGACCTTGCATTTTGGGTATGCGCACACACGCTTTGGAAACTCAGTGGCCAAAAGGTTTGCCATCACTGAGCTAGGTCAATTTATTTTGAGGCCAAATTGGTCTGGATCATCCCCATTAAATCTTTAATTTTATGCAATTTAGTAAAAAATGTTTTGCTGAGGATTTGCTCCTATATCCGCACAGTTAAGATGATTATTATTATTATTAAAACTGCTTATAATTATTTTGAAACCTGAAGAGCTACGGGAGGAAAAACGTGGGAAAAACATCCTGCCTCCAAATAGCAATGAATTCTAATATTTCAGGATATTCTGTGTCCTTCTCACCCAACCCTTTGGTTTATTCTATAACAGATATTGCTCCATTGGGATATCAGTCAAATGGCTATTATAAAACTATCAGAAAATACTGGGGAATATGTTGTGAAGAAAGAAACAGACTTAGCAAGTTGCAGAGTCAATTTCTAGCGGGACTATCCTCTGATGCAAGAATCAGAATCTGCCTGTCATGGACATATCCTTCATTTGGAAACACACTACTATAAGACAACTGCCCTGAAAACTGTATAATTTATTCTGAACTCTCATCTCTTAATAAAACCAATTCATCTAGCTGCTTCCAAAACTAATGTTAACATGGAACATGGAGCTCAGAAGAAAGAACAAAGCAAATAAACGATCAGTACTGTGAAACAGGCTGCAAATGCACATGTACCTTTTACATAACTCCATTTCATTTGTTGCTGGGAGAAATTCTTATCATCTAGATTAGAGTTTGCAAACTTTTTAGACTACAGTAAGAAATCATGTGACCTTGGCATAATTCCATGTGTCAATATAGTTGAGAGTGTCATAGTTAGAAAGATTGTACTTTGTGAAGCCACAAAGAGTACCTTTTTTTAATTCTATTTAATTTGCCTCTTATCATACACAGCATAGGCAATGTACAGAACTTTATCTATGACTCAGTGATTCTTGATAAGAAAATATTTCTTCTTCTATAAAATTATGTTTTATTAGCATATTTACCTGTAATACTTTATAATTCTATTCATTAGTTCTCCATATCAGTTCAACTGCTTAAATTTTATTTTGATTACTGTTTTTTCTTAATAACAAAGAAAAAACCTGCTCATTTTTAATATCTTTGAATGTAAAGATGCTTACGGTTATTTCCTTTTTCACTTTGTATTAATAGTGCAGACCAATCTTATTAATTTACACTAAATTAATTTAACACCAAAGAAATAGGCCATAAATGCATAATGTATATCATTTAACAGTTTAGAGCAGCCAGATAATTGCATCCTCTTTAGAAGTGCCTGTTTCACTCTTTTCAAATGCAACAGAAAAGTAAATGCTATACATATGCTCCTTATAATAGGAAAATGAATTTCCTAGGCATTTTGCTAGTAAATGACAAAACTGACAAATGACAAATGAACAAGCTTAATAATCTTCAATTTAGTTACTTTTCTTGGCACATAATGATACATACATTGTGAGATCTATGTCCAGAGTACATGAAGAAGCACCCACAAGTACTGAAAATTTAATTAAAAGTCAGAAAGCCACTGCAATGAAGACTCAGCAGAAAGCCATTTATTTTTAAAATCTAATATATTCTTCATGACTAAAGGCTACGGCACACGCTGACTTACACATTTAGCTGTAACTGATTTAAGGTACTTGGTGGGGTGTTTTGCTCACAGGGTGGTGCTCAATTTGCAATGGAGAAAATTGGCAGAAATTTAATTTAGTGATTTTTTTAACCCTGCACAAAGGAGAGAAAGAAAGAAAGAAGCAAAGAGGAAAAAAGAGAGAAAAATCCTCATTAAAACCTTACAATAAGCTTTGCGCTTTTTTCATCATTAACTAGCCTAACCGCAGGTAAAAAGATACAATTATGGATTTATATAAATCCTATTGTCAATTTACAGCTCTAAGTCTGGTGGGTTATCTCATTTTAAATAGGTTATTTTTTCCCCTTAACCTTTCTTGGTTTTAATGAGGATTCAGTTTGTGAGTGTCTCAGAATCTGTTTGCAGGAAAGTTTTTCACAAATTGCCAGGGTTTGGTGGGACTAAGGACGGAAAAACGTCTTATGTTAAATTTTATGCTCAAGTGATAAGGATAAGTTGGAATTTAACAATGGAATTTAGCATTTTCATATCAGATGTTCTATTTAGAAAGCTCTGTGTTCTATGTAACTAACCTCACAATTTATTGTAATTGTGATTTTTCATCCTATGTGCTTTTGCAATGCTTGCTTCAGCTGAGGCCTTCAGTCTTGTTTCTACGAGTATATTTTTTATTTGAGAAAACAAAAAGCCCTTTGCTTCAGTCCTGGAACATGGATCTGTCAGAATTACTATAAATGTAACAAGCAATAGCTACCACCTGTCAGATGCTATATAGATTTTCAGTTAACGGAGTGTGTGAATAAACCACATAGAGGAGGGGATACTTAATAGACTATACTGTAGTATCAACTAAAGTAGTTCTGGGGCTAAGAAAAGAAAACAAGCAGAAAATAGTAATGTAAGAATATTACTGACATGTTTTATTATATCATGTCAAAACTGATAAGGTATATTTAATCAGGTATTATGACATTTCCAGATGTCGCTGAAGAACTGGGGTTTTTTTGGGGGGTGGGGTAGAAGAAGAGGAGGAGGTGAAAGAATTTTGTTTAGTATATGAATGCAACTGTGCAGGTTTATATAAATGTATGATCATGGGTCTCACTGTTCTATACCCAAATATGTACACAGAAGTTAACTAGTTTTTTAGGCAATTGTCCTGATTGTACAACTTTACACTGTGACACGGGCACTTCAGACAAACAAATACATTGTTTTTTTCCCCCCAATCTGAATCGACTCTCACAAAGTTTCATCAACCGCATGCATGATCCTACAAACTGTCATACATTCTTTCACTGCTAAACTCAGGTGTATGCAGATTAAGAAAAGACAAAGAATGGATGTAAACATGTAACTGATAACAGAAAGTATAGAGATGTGTGTGCATAGACAGCTAATGATCTGAGGTGAGGGAGGAGATTTGTGAGGGAATTTAGTGGCAAAAGGGAATGGGTAGATTGAAAGTTCATTTAGCAGGTATGTTTTGACTAATGAATTGTGAGAAAATAGATTAGTGGATGATTTTCTATTCTAATGAGATTTGGAGGCAAGGCCAATCTCAAGGATCCCTATATTCTGTTATTCTTAATTCCTAAGGATTTCTGTGAACACAGCTCTCTGTGTAAGCATATTTAGAAGCAATGCTTCCTAGGAAAGTGATAGTGGATGGCAGTATATGAGTTCTGTTGAACCCCACATTGAAATACCGATAAACGATTAGGCCAGATGTGTTTATTCCGATGTGTCCAGTGAATTATTCCCATGTTAAATTAGACAAAGGAGAACAGACAATGCTAGATTCTGATAGGAAATCATCTGGCGTGTTAGTACTGAAAATGTTTTATTATAGTTCTGTTCTGTTGATTTAGAAACCTTATATCACACTCAGAAGTAAGCACTTTCATGCAACTCTAATTTGAGGCAATGTATTAATTTCAGATATGATGTAGAGAAATTAATTGCCTTGTCTTCTGTGAAATAATATTTTTGCCATACTTTGAGGGACAAACTATCAGGCACGAAAGACAAGGTCCACACATGAAGGTCCAATTAAATGATTTATTGCTAAAACTCCTATGCAAAGGAAACTTTCCAACTAACAATTAACACGTGCTTGGAGTTAGATAAGGGTAAACAGAATTCAAGGGGAGGGGGGTTTAGTCTGTGGAAGACTATGGGGATTCTAGGCTGATCCCTCTTTTAACTCGGCCCACAGGTTCTGCTGTTGCTTCTGCTACCGAAATATGTGGTTTGGTATTTTGGGTTTAAACTTCTGGCTAGTATTCTGCTTAAGGGGCAGATTATATTTCTGTTTTCATTAACTTATCTGTCATGCCTTCCATTTAGCACTGATTCCAAGAAATGTTAAGTCAGCCAATAGGACCAAATAATGTTAGGATACCTGGTCTAAGACATATTTTATATAAAAAATATCCTATTGACACATGGAAATAAAAAAGGAAAAGATCAAAACTAATCTTTCAATCAGTTCAGATTTTGGGAGGATTTGGAACTTTTCCCCATATTTAATTTATAAAATAATAATTATTCTTAACTTTGCTACGGTATAAAAATAAGAGGAATAATTTCCAATTCTGTTGTACCATGTTCCCACGGACCAATATGTTCTGCAGAAGATTGTTTTACGGTTACTGTATCTAAAACAGATTTTTTTAGATAACCATAGATTTAGATGTCTTTCTTTTCAATATTATTCACTACTCTATTTCAATTTTATAAAAAAAGATATTTGCATATTAGTGCAGCAGGATCACTTTCACCACCCAGCTATTTTAAAATGTTCCCTGTTTTCTCTAAAGTCTTATGTGTGAATGAACTCATAAAGTCATCTGCTGGATGATGAGTTAATTACATGCCAAAATTAACCTTTGTTAGGCACAGAAACAGGACCGCTTTTTTAATCTTTGCTGCCAAGGTCTGTGTTAAAGATTCTTAATTAACTTGGTTGAAAATCAACATTTTTTATGACTTCGTATACGAACCAAGAAGTGATATGTATCATTAAAAGTGTACTATAATTATAACCTTAAGATGAAACTGCAGAGGAATTTCTACTGAGAGTTTAAGGAAAATCTTCAATAGCCAAGGGGCCAAGGTGGAGACCTCAAAACAGACATAGTAGACAGCTCATTAGCCCTGATACTCAAGGAGAGGTCAAACTAGGAAAGCTTACTTGAAAATAAAGGTTTTAGTATAAGTCTTGCAAAATGCTTCATTGTTATATCACTGTCAGCCTGTAGCAATATTGTTTTCTTTACGCTCAAATTAGAAAAGTTACAACATACAGTTGCAAATCGTCAATATAGCTCAATAGACCTAGACTAAGGTATCTCCAGGCAGAGTTCCTCTTATGCAGTGGAGTGTTCCTTGCTTTCTTCAACCCCACATACACCTATACCCCAAATCTGTTGTGAAGGACACACATGCATTCGCACACAGATGCATATCTGTTCTAGAGAATATGCAGACAAAGGCACAGACAAAAAAAAATATAAAATTATCACTGGTTCCAGATTTTTCTTCATGATTAGTGGACCAACATTGAGTGGCATATAGTAAACTTGAAAGTAAAATTAACATGCCAGATGTTTAAGATTAGCCAAAAATTAGGCATACACTGCATGCAGGAGGCCTTGTCTTTACTTCCTGGCATCTCTACATACAGTTGGAAAATCTGTTAGAAACAGAAAAGAAAAATTGCCAAGTAATTATTCAAAATAAACAAAATAGATCAATATGAGACAAAATAGATTAATGATTTAAGTCAACATAAGATATAAAAGATAGAATGTATCAATTTACTTCCAAAATATTCAGAATCTGGGTATTCTGAATATCAAATATAACAGTCTCAGTCTTTTACTGAGGTCATAATCCTATGGTCTATCCAATATGAAGTAAAACAATTCCCATGGTATTTCACCATTAACCATGCTAAAGGTCTAATACAATCAAAGACCAAAAATTCTGGTTTACATTATTATTTATTATTATTACATTAATGGTTGTTTTATTATTAACTGAGTCATTAAAAAACAGATTTCAAGAAGCTCGAAAAGGGTTAAAAGATGCCACATGATAAGATCTTTTCTTCCTTCATGTTCCATTTTGATTTATTTATTTTTTGTACAAGTGTTCAACTATTAAAAAAAAAAACCAGCCTCAGTAACTTTCCAAAAGTTGCACAATTATAGCTTACTTCTCTCTGAGTAGTAAATCAGTGCATTAACTATCTTGAGCAACTTTGAGAGAACTAGAGACAGTCAAAGGGCATGAAAAGCTTCCAGATTCAAGTACCGAAACTTTATGACTGTATCTCATCAAAGCAAGCATCTCTCGAATATGCTCACATGTGAAAACTATATTGTCTTTTTCTCTTCGGCAACTGTGTCACATCAGCTTCCACTGATGTAACCCCAGAGCATCTACCGACACATTTGCCAAAGACAACAGGAGGGAAGAATTTGAAAGGGTTAGCCCTGTAGCTGTACCTACATCATTATACAGATACAAAGAGAGGACAAATGCAGGATAGGTTTGTAAAGAAACTGAAGTGAAAAGGAGATAGATTGTGTACGACCTCAAATCACATGTCATTACTTTCCAAGGTAACATTTACTGAATGCTTCCTTCAGGCATTTCTTGTTTTTTGTATTATTGAAAAAAGTTGAAGTTTGAATTGAATATTGCATTTTCAGTAATAGCCATATCTTCAACTGTGTGCAAGACAATCACATCACGATATCCACAATGACCAATGAGGTGGTTTTATATATGAAATGAGAAAGGAAGGATATTCCTGACCCCTAACTTTTGTCCTCATGAACTAAGGGTGGAGGTATAAGAGACAGCACAATACAAAATTATGGTGGCTATACTATCCTAAGAATAGATAGAGGCATGTACAGGATCCAATTTTGTTTTTACTTTGACTCTCCTATGAGGTTGCCTCTAAGACAGAGGTGTCAAACTCAAATTGTCAGAGCGTCATCACATGACGTATTGGGACTTTTTCCCCCTTCACTAAACCGGGCGTGGATGTAGCCAGTGCATGATGCATCCGGCCCATGGGCTGGGAGTTTGACAGCCGCCCTCTAAGACTATCACTACAGGATCTGGGCAAGGTTCTTGGTACAGATTCTGACAGAATCAAACCAGATGGGATCCTCACAAGCTGTCAGCTTCAAACAGACAGAACCACTCATGGATAAACCCAAGTAAACATTTTATTATTGTTCAACAATACTATAACAATTGCATCAGATTGTCTGTGTTCCCTTGGGGAGCAGCAAATATAGACCTAAGGTTTTGATCTTAGATATTTCTTTCCCTGAACTGATTCTAAGCCAGAATGCCTCTTTATTTTCTGTAGTTGGGGTCTTTCCTCTTCAGCCAGTACTTCCATCACATGAGCAGATGATGAAGACAGATTATTTTCCATTGTTTCCATTTGCCATTGTTCCCCTACAATTGATTTTTGGGGGCATGCTTCCCCAACCCAGGAATAATATGGTATCTTCAGTCCTGTCATGGACTAGTTATCAGAAAGAGGGACCTCCTATATTCAATAACTGCACACCTGCTATGCTAGTTACAGGAGCTCATGTTCCTGCAGTTCATGGAAGGTTAATTTATATATTTATTTATTCTTCAAATTTACATAGCCATCTATCTCATGGAAAATGACTCTGGGTGGTGCACAATGATACAATAAAACAATTATACATAAAACTATAAAATCAGAATTAAAACAGGAAAAGAATAATAGACAGACGAATATTAATATTATCAGAATAACCTCATGAATTCACTTGTCCACTCGGATCCTCAGGCCTGTTGGCATAACCAGATCTTGAGAGACTTTCAATAGTTCAGGAGTAATGAACTCATCTCTGTGGGGAGAAGATTCCTCAATGCAGGTGCCACAGCAGAAAAGACCCACCGCCCAGGGATCACCAAATGTAGCTGTATAGACAACAAAACCCATAAAATACCTATTCCGTTGGATCTGGTGGGATGGGCAAATGAAATCGAGAAGAGGTAGTCCTGTGGATCCTCCCTATGTACATTTTTTGTAACAATGAGTAACTGTGGGATGCTAGGCAGTTTGAGCCCCCAAAGTCCTGGAGCCTCCAAGATCACAGCCCTGAAATTCAATGGTACCATTTTCAGCTGATCTTCTGCAAAATACCAAACATGTGGAGGAAAAAGAACCAAAAATTCCAGATCTGTCTCTTCTGATGACTCTGTTAACAGCTATAGTGGTGAAATCTAATTTTTTTCACCAACGGTGAAATGGGCGTGGCTTGGTGGAGGGTCATGTGAGTGGGCACGGCCAACTCAATGTCACTCACAGCAAGGTGGGGCGGTGGCACCTTGCTGTGAGTGACATCGAATTGGCCACGCCCACCCAGTCAGATAACCGATGCTGTAGAGATGGCGATGCTGACTGCCTGCCGAATACAGGCAAAAGGTTAGTTGGAAAAAAAGAGAAGGCAAAGAGGTGGCGGCTGGAGGTTTCTGGTGCCGCTTTTTGCCAACGCAAAGGGCCTGCAGCCATCACCTCTTTGCTGGCTGGAACGGAGCCGGGAGTGGCAGCTGGAGGCTTCTAGCGCCGGCAAAGAGGTGGGGGCTGGAGGCTTCTGGCACCACTTTTTGCTGAAGTGAAGGAGCTCCAGCCGCCATCTCTTTGCTGGCCAGAACCGAGCTGGTAGCAGCTGCAGCCTGTCCCTTTATGATTCACGCACACACCCGCAGCAGCAGTGGCAGCCGGAGGCAGGCAAGCTCCGGGGACAGGCAGGGTGGTGACCTGTCCCCTGCTTAGGCACCACGAAGCTCACCATTGGACTCAGCGGGGTGGACCGCTGCACTGCAAAAGAGAGGCCGGCGTGAGGGAACTATGAGGAGCAGGGGAAAAGGAAAGTTAAGCAAGCGGTGGCAGCGGCTTACTTACCCAGGCAGGCAGGCAGATCAGGAGCAGTTGGGGCACAGGCACATCCTCGTGGGAAGTCAGGCAGAGACACTGTGGTGACTAATTGCTTGGTATACTTATATAGGCTGCTAAGCCTATGCTGGGGTGGGGAGGCGAAATGAAGAGTGATTGGGCGGACGGGGGTGAGCGGCAGGTGGGCAGGTGGGATGGGATGAGCAGGGGGCAAGGTGAGCAGAGGGCGTGGTGAGCGGTGAGCGGGCGGGCAGGGGCGGTACCAGTTAGAGGTGATATTTGCCGGTTCTCCGAACCAATCAAAATTTTCCCTACCGGTTCGCCTGAACTGGTGAAAACCGGCTAGATTTCACCTCTGCATAACCCCAAAGCTTAAAAAAAAAAAGGTTTTTGGTTTCTGCATTATTACAGCATAATGCCCATCAGCATTTTCAGAACAGAATTTTTATTACAGTAGCAGATCAGAATTATAGAGAGAAGCATATTAAAAAAATAAAAAATAAAGCATTTCATCTTGCAAGCTAGTTCAATAGCTGCCAATGGGTACATAATGCCTATAAAATGATTCCTTTGTCTATTGTATATGTACACTTTAATTTCTTCTTTTTGCTTCATCAACATTAATAATGGGGGCGTAGCAAGAAAGAAAGGAAAACACTCTATCAGTCATCTTTTATTCTTTTTTGTTGTTGTTTGATTAAAACCACAAGTGTTATTGTTTAAAATAGATGGCACATAGAAGTTTTTAATTGTCCTGGAAGACGGATTTAAAAAAAAAAAAATCAATGGTTTCTCCAACCTGCTCTCCGCCAACTGTATTGGAAGGTTACTCCCAGAATTCCCAGTCAATATGATTTGGCTGGGAATTTTAGTTTTACATAAGAAATTAGAACTATATTAAGAAAAGTTGTTTACTACAGGGGTCCCTAACCTTTGTGATTTGGTGGCCCGGCTGGGGGGGAGAGGGGAACTGGGCCATGTGAGTGGCAGACTGGCATGCACACATGCAGCTCAACTTGCACGAGTGGCGGGCTAGTGCACACATGCACGATTGCACCCCCCAGCCTGCCGCTCAAGCTAATTGAGCTGCACTTATGTGCCCCTGACAGCCACTTGTGTGGCCCAATTCCGAATAGGCCACAGCCTGGTAGTGAGGCATGGCCCAGAGGTTGGACTGTGCTCCACTACCAGGCCATGGCCTATTCAGAATTGGGCCACACAAGTGGCTGGCAGGAGCGCATGAGTGCAGCTCAACTAGAGGTTGGGAACTAATGACCCTGAGCAAAAATTCAGCAGAGGTACTACTATTGCATGTTGCATAGTGAATCAGTCTGTCTGTCTGTCTATCTGTCTATCTGTCTGTCTGTCTGTCTATCTTATCTATCTATCATATTGTGTTTCACATGTTGGTACAAGTGTTAGCAAACACTTCTAAATCTATTCTAAATCTCCTAAAATGTTTCCAAAGCCACTCTTGAGCATTATGATCCTAGTAATACTTTGGGTCATCAGATCATAATTTTTGCATAAATTCCAATTTTCATTTTTTTCTCTGTCTTTTTTGTAATCTGTATTCACAATGTTGTCACAGCCACTGATTAATTGGTCAACCATCTTGTTTTTCTCTTTGCATAATCTATATCAGGGGTGTCAAACTGGTGGCCCGCGAGGTGTATAAGTTACGCACAGTCTATGCCAGAGGTGTCAAACTCAATTTCATTGAGGGCCACATCAGGATTGGGTTTGACCTTGGAGGGCCGGTGTGGGTGTGGCCATGGGGGCGTGGCCATGGGGTATGTGACATGGGACCGCACCTCCGCAGATATGGTTTTATAAACTTATAAAAATAGGGATGCATATATTACTGTGATTTTGTTTTTTTAATACTTACTTGATCTACTTGATCACCTTATGAGAGAGAGACCATGGTGATCAAGAAACTGACTCATAGGAAGACTAGAACTAAAAAAATGTTGACATAGGCTACAGTAGAAGAATTCTGCAAGGTTGAAAGGTAAAATATTTTACTTTTCCTCCCTTTTATAACCTTCTGAGTCAAGGACAGCCTCCTGCAGCACTCCGGAGACCCCGTTTTGGGCCTGGAAGGCCTCTTGGGTGACTCTGGAGGCCCTATTTTGGGTCTGGAAGGCCTGCTTGGCGACTCTGAGGCCCTGTTTTGGGCCTGGATGGCCTCATGGGCGACTCCGAAGGCTCCATTTTGGGCCTGGAAGGCCTGCTTGCCGACTCCGGAGGCCAAAAGCGGTTGCAGGGGGGAGGGGCGTGCTCATCCCACCCATGCCCCATTTTTGCTAGCAGAGGCACCATGGGCTGGTCCTTTGCTATTTCCAAACCGGCCCCGTGGGCCAGATCTAAGCACCCCGTGGGCCGGATGTGGCCCACAAGCCTTGAGTTTGACACCCCTGGGCTACACCCACCCAGTTCTGCAAAGGGAAAAAGCGTCATGGGACAGCAATGTGATGTCATGAATTTGACTCCCGTGGTTGTTTGGTTCTTTCTTTCTTTCTTTCTTTCTTTCTTTCTTTCTTTCTTTCTTTCTTTCTTTCTTTCTTTCTTTCTTTCTTTCTTTCGTTCTTTCTTTCTTTCTTTCTTCCTTCCTTCCTTCCTTCCTTCCTTCCTTCCTTCCTTCCTTTCTTTCTTTCTACCTACCTACCTACCTACCTACCTACCTACCTATCTACCCACCTACCTGCCTAAAAGTAAGAAAAAGACTGCCTGTAGAATGAATTTCCCAGAAACTGAGGAGCAGAAATGCATGTGTTTTGCTCTCTTACTAATAGCACCAAGTGATATATAACAGATCTTAGAGAAAAAAAGTTAAGAATTAAGTAAGGCAAAAGTGGTGAGTATAGCAATGCCAAGGGCAAGAAACACAGAATTGTGATAGTGCCAGATTTGAAGAAGCAGGCAATCCTATAATTGAAAGAGACAGATAATCAATCTATCTGAACCTTCCAAATTCAAACATGGGGATTTTCAATAATGCAGAGGAAGACAACTTTTTGAAGCTCTACAAACTTGCTTGTCAGCCAAACAGATGGACCAAATATATCATTCTGACTATGAATTTTGTCTGCTTTAAAGTTTGTGATATACAGTACATGAAATCAGTTATTCTGATTTCATGGGATATGGATCTGAATTTTTTATCCACGTGTCCATTTGACAAGCATTTCACCTACTGTTCTTCATTGTGGAGTGGGACAACTCACCATGGCCAAGTCGCTGTGGGACAATTCAATAATTCAATTTAATTTTTAAAATAATTACAAAATATTTTAATTTTTGCCATTCACATTTCATTCTGACCCTCATTTTGCATGCTTTCTTTAATGATTATGCTCCACCATTTCTTTGATATTAGCATAATTCTTGTCCTGCAGCAAGTTGACCATGGCAAGATGGCCACGGCCAGCTGACCATGGCAAGTTGTCCTTCATTGTGTTGATTCTTATACATAATGTAAAATACCAGTGTTAACATGCTGGCAATGCAGGATCTTGAATTATCTGTAGGCTTTAATTGTCCTCCACCTCTGTTCTGAACCTCAAAAGCAAAACTATAAATAGATAGAGATAAGGTCATTGATGTGACATTTAGATTCTGATATTAGTCATATTAAAATGACCTAAATGTCCTTCTCTTTTTTAAATCACCCAACATAAAATAATAAGTTATTACCAAAACTTTAAAAGGCCTTGGAAATACTACAGATTTTGTGACCTTTGATTTTATGGTTTCCTGGGCTTTTCTTTCACTAGAAGGTTGCTTGAAAGAAAACAAGTCAAGACATCACAAAACTAAACTTCTACATTTCAAAGACATAGTTAATATTCTATTAGATATATCATGGTTTCCTCGGCAATAAGCCATGCTACCATCTTCTTTCAAAGAAAAAAAAATCCTTTGTACATGAGAAAAAGTGGCAGCCAAGTAGTGTAAGATCCAACATCATCATTATTTAATAATGATGTGGTTGCTATAAATATGCAAAGGCTTTTCTAACATTCAGTACATATTGGCCTTTTGACAATATATTGGAAATGCACGGCAGATTTGGAATTGGCCCCAGATTAGGTAACACCCACTAAAAACACAAATCCACAAATTAAAACATACAAAAACAGAAATGGGGCTATTAGAGATCCTTTTAAATTGATCAGCAGTAAATGGAGAAGCACTCTAATCAAAAACTTTTAATTGTATTAATTGGAGAAAAATCATGCAGGGCCAATTTTATCCAGTGCTAAAGATGTCTTCAAGTTTCAGAGGTAGGCCAAGCACTAGATAGAATCGCTTGACAGATTTTTGGGGAAATGTCCAGTATCTCTTAGAAACCATTTGGATTCATTAGGAACCTGAACCAGACCAAACTGATAAAACAGAGATTTAAGGAGTTCACAGTCCACATAAAGTGATCCAACCACAGCAAAGGACAAATTCATGTTCATCCATATGCAATTCATACCTGTTCTATTCCAAAGTAAAGATCAGATCAAGTAGATCCATTGTTGCCACAGTGGCCATGAAATCACAATCAAGAGAGCTTCTCTAAGGAACTTCATGTAAACATTAATTAGAATGGTGGAGACAACAAAGCCTGGGACAAACCATGGTGGGCTTGAACATTCCTTCCAGTAACCACCAATTAGATCTGCCCACTAAGGAACAAATGGAACCATTATAAATGTGTGCCTCTGGCTCTCAGCCTATGGTTGCCATACTAAAATCTGGTAAGAGATCCAGTAGGACAAGAATGGTTGTGTTCTCTCTGTTCAAATCCTACCACAAATCATCTCTGAGAGAACCAGTGAGAATTGTGTCCAATGGCTAGGTCCAGGCAGCCAAGGCTCAAGACAGTTTGTATCCTCCAAGGCAGAAGACATTAAGTTAGTTGTAGATTTAATTTTGTTGGAGATGTAATAGCAATTATTCTTTAAAACACATGTTTTTACAATGTCCTATAATTACTATTATACTATTACTTATAATTACTAAGTTTAAGGAGAAAAGTAGTGGGCCAGATAAATGTGACTGTGTGACAAAAACTAACATTTTTGGAGAATAATATTCTTTTGAATTGCATACTTAGAACATGGAATTTAAAAACTGAACAACACAAATGGCTTCAATATGCACTTTCTATGGCCAAAAAATTGATATTGCAGCATTGGCAAGATAAATCTATGGCCTTGTTTACTCAGTGGACTGAAGACTTATTATACTTACCATCTATGAGCAGATTGCCTATCGATGTAGACTTTGTATGGATAAATATAATCAAATACAATTTCATTTATACAAAATACAGCAGGTTAAAACAATGCACAATAATTATATAAATTTATTTTATTAGAAATATGCAAATAAATATACAAGTACATGTATATATCTGTATGTATTTTTAGGTATATATACACACATACATATTTATATAATATTTGCATTAGATATACCACATATAGAATTGTAATTGTTTACTGCTGTAATAACAAAGTATACTTTAAAAAATACAAGAGAAAAATATCTTTTAAGGCAGCGGACCGCAAACATTTTGGCGGCAGGGACCGGTTCTGTGGAGAGTGCTTTTTTCCACAGACTGGCAAGGCATGGATCCCTTGTGTGCATGGATGGGGATTCACTCACTTGTGTGGCCTGGTTCCTGTCAGGCTGTGGACCGATGCCAGTCCGTGGTCCGGGGGTTGGGCACCCCTGTTTTAAGGACTTTTTTTTTAACCAATATATGTATCTTTTTTGTTTTGGTCTTCTTTTTTTTTTCTGTTATTATTTTAAAAAAGTTACCAACTTAAAGTAAATTGAAGGCAAACCTTGTACACTGCTAATAATAATAATGACAAGAGGCCCACAAATGCTAAAAAGCAACCATTTATGGATTCCTTTTCATGTGTAAAGTATGAGCTCTCCCACTTTGTGACATTTTTTCTTTGAACAAAGTACTAGTTCACTGATAAATGGGGGAAAAAATCAGGCAGTTCTTCTAATCCAATCTTTCTCAAACATACCAACTTAAACTCTGTGGACTCAACTCTCAGAATTCTCCAGTCAGCATACTGAATACGCATGCCAGGAGTGGGGAATCCACAGTCCTCCAGACATGACTGAACTCTACCCCATTAGCCCCAGGCAACATAGCATATCTTGCTACTAACTTCTGAAGTTGCAGGTTAGGATGCATGAATTAGTCTAAACAGGGTGTATGTTAGTCAAACATATACTGAAGTACAAGCCTATAAATGTTTTCTGTGGATTATTTTTCCTGAAATGAAAAATTCAACAGTTATTACATGTGATTTTTCCCTAAAGTTCAAATTTTATACATAGCTTTCTCTAATACATACTTATTCCTAACTGGTCTGGGCTTCTGGATATGTTTAAAAACGTGAATCCTACCAGACAGCCAATTATAAAATTGTTAGTTTGAATCATTTTATTAATTATTTATGGTTGTATGGTATTAGAATTTTAGATGTTTTGGTGCTTCTGGTTTGATTTTAAATGCTTTGTTTTGCTCTTATGCATTGTGACATATCAAGGATCTGATGATTGCAGTGATATAAATTTGATAAATAAGTAAATAAATGAATAGCATTTCTTGATATGCACATGTTTTTTTATTCAGCACTCCATAAGTAATTTGTTTCTTGTGTGCACAACTTTCCAAATATATACCATTTTTGCTCTACATGTTTTCCAAATTTATATCTTGTTGATAATTGTATTTCTTGGTCTAGAATCTCCCCAGATATATGGGCTCTTCTATGCAATTTTTGAATGAAGAAAGACTTTGTGCAGATCCATTTCTGCGTCATAGATTCCACTTTAGTGGCTCACGCTCTTCTAGTTGAAAAACATTCCCAGAAGGACTTGCGTTTTATTTTTATTTTTTTAAATCCCTATTTGCAGGACAGCAGCATCTAGAATCTACAGGTCTCCTCAGTCTGCTTTATAATCAAACCATTGTGTTGCAATAATAGGGAAAAAGTTACCATCAAGCCACTTGTGTTCCTTTTAGACAGTTCTCAAGAGATACATCTTCGCCAAGCAATTTTAAAAAGAAGAAAATTCTGTCAAATGTTAGCTCCTTCCATAACTATTTGACTAGCAGCTTTATTTTAGAACAAAAAGGGCTGGTTAATAGATATAAAGCTGATGCTCCACGTGGCTTCCAGGCTTCACCACAAATTAATACGATCTTTCATAGCCAACAATTAATTTTAACAACCATTTCAAAATCAATAGTAGAAAGCATTCATGTTTTATTCTTTGTCAAGGAAAGTTGTATATTCATATAGAACAATTAACTGTGCTAATTGATTTGTTTTTACTCTAACACCTCACCAGCAATTACTGCATTCCAATTTAATGTTCTATTAGCAGAATTAACAGCAAACAGAACCCAAAACTAAAACCAGCTTTTGAAAATGCGTCTGAAGTGTTCATTTTTATTAACAAGGGGGTAATTGTGTCTGTTTAGTGATTTGCTCTGAGATTTTTTTTTAAAGATTTTTTTTAATACTGTACCATTTAAAAGGAGACTGTGAAAAGCCTAGGGAAGGATTTGAATTAAACAGTCTTTCACCCTTTTAATATCTCACAAGAGATTTTTCTGCACTGATTCATTTAATTTAGTGGACGCAGCAGTGTGGCCCATTGATTGTGGACAAAACTTCTGAAGGGCCTGGTGTGCACCCCTGTTAAAACGTGGGAAGAGAGTAAAGTTAGCTGTGAATTAATTTGATTCTGTACATAATTCTTTTTTCAATGGGATTCTGTGTCCCATTGCAGAGGCATGAAAAAAGGGGACCCTGAGTTTGATTGCTTAATATTCATCTACATTTTCCTCTCTATGGGCACAATATGCTTGGCTTAATTAACTTTTCTCAAAGGTGAAGCAGTGCGCACCATCTGCTGTGAGACAATCACATTTGTATGCCTCTCAGAATAATCCCTTTACTTCTGAAACCGCTATCATACAGGAGCCAAATCTGAAAAACTTTCAAATGGCATTGCTTGCCATTGAAATCAATGCTGTTTCAATCCCAGTGTAGCATGCTGGCATGATTTGGTCAAAAGAGAGATGTGATCAATTATTTATTTCTTTGATTTGATTACTTGTTTTAAAGGAGTTTGGAGAAACAGATCCTATTTTGTAACCCTCTTCCCAGTAATTATGTTGAGCACAGTTCTTCAACCTCACCAGTTTAAACATTCAACCTGCTTCCTTTAAAAACCCAGTTCAAAAGAACAAGGGCTTAACAGGCACAATCTACCAATCACCTATCTCTTCTGCATTGCTGTTGTGGGATATTCTTTTTAATCAATCAATAAATAAACTGAGCAGGAGAAGATTATTAAAAAAAAAAATCCAAAGTCAGACACTTCTGCCTGTAAAGAATAATTGAGTCACTTAAAATTCCAATGTGAAATATTGAGACAAAGTATAGCCATTTAATTTTTTAATCAAGTTTCAAGGACCACACAGTGCTATCAAGGGCCTACTGAACTTGCTCTAAAGCTGGGTCATTATTTGATCTTTGTGGCTAGTAATCTGATTATCTCATTGTGGAGGTAAACTTCAGACCCAATCTTGTTAGCAGCTGGCTAGGCTGGATTACCCCAGCTACTGAGGTGGAAAATGAACTGAGCAGTCCGTCTTTGGCCTTGCTCCCTTTGAGCCTAAGGTTGGCTACTTCAGGGTGTCTACTTTTGTGTCTGAATCAGCACTTTATACTTCAATCTCTCTTTTGCAGTGCAAACATATTCTCAGGGTAATGTCATGACAGGGTTTATAATGCCCTTGAAAATCCGGCATTTTGAAACAGGTAGGAGAATGGCCTTGCTAAAACTGGACAGGGACAGAGTTATTTAATTAAAGCCATCTGATCAAGGAGGTGGGGTCCTCTTTTAATTTTAGACTCACACTGGCTTGAGTTGCTAAAATATGCAAATGCTCGCTGGAGTTGTGTGGTCTCTCCTTAAGACACTCACAGTTTTGCTTGTGGCCGCATTATGGCTTTGACTGCTTTTACAGAATATGCACAGCACCGTCAAAGCACAGAAAGTCTTGAGAAATCGCCTGAAAGAGTTCAAAGGATCCCAAAAACAAAAAAGGACTAAGCTGGGATTTTTATGTACACTGAAAAGAAGAATAAAATATAAGTTCTCTAATGCAGGCTGTTATGGCAGTGTTACCCATATCAAAGCCTGATGGGGCTACCGAGGAGTGTTGAAAGTTTTCTGGCCCGCCATATGCAAAAAAGAAATAGGAACAATTTAGGCTGGCGGTAATTTTGCTACATGAGCCATTGAATGCTCTTTTTGGACACACTATTGAGGGAACAAGGAATTCAAAGAGTTTGAACTCGAACAAGTTTTCTGCCTCAATAGGCCATAATCAGTCCCAAAGAACTGAGTACTACTGAGTGTAGTGCTCTGCTCTCGAGGATAACCAGGGTCTCTGTGTTGTTTTGTTTTGCTTTGTTTTGCCTGCTGTTATAATACACATCAAAGAAAAAGCTCTTATGTTGGCCCTTATCAATCCTGCTAACCCTAAATCTCCTTAGGACAATTTTTTTGAAAAAGTGAAGGGAACAAATTACAATTATGTGCCCTTCTCAACTATCACTGTGGCACATTGATAGAGTTGCTCAATATAAATGAATAAATATATAGGTACTAAGCAGGCTACTATTAAAGAAACCAGAGAATCCAGCTGTAGGTTTACCCATGTATACAACAATACAAATCCAAAACCTGAACTTCTGGAAAAACATTGCAATGTTTTGACCTACAAATCACAGGGCTTTTTTTTTTCTTAGGAAATAGCTCCCTCCCCTTCCCAAAGCAATATTCTGATACAAAGTAAGATTAAGAATTATTTTAATAAAAATAAGAGATAATTAAAATAACACCAGCAGTTAAATATATCAAACACTTTCAGCTTTTACATTTCATGCAAAATAATTATTCAGCCCTCAGTTTGTGTGCAGTGTTTGCAATATCTATAGAAATTGTGTAACAAAGCACAGCAACAATGAATTTCAGCAAGCATGATGCAACTTTGTTAATCTTAGAAAAGTAGTAAGCCATGACAGGATGACATGTAAGGTTTTATTACAAACTCTTTCAATTGTACAAAAGTGCATAGACTGATTGAATTTTTCTTTCAGAGTTAAGGAAGACTGGACATTATTACTTTTTAAAAAATATAATTCCTGAATATTGATAATTGTAAATTTCTCAACTTTATCTGCCTGACATGTTTCTTATGTAAATTTAATGATCTCCATGGGCTTTATGCAATTGCATCATTTACAAAATTTGGAATTTCTAAAAAAATAAATAATGATGATTTATCTCCTTCTCCGAATTTTTCCAATTTCTGAAATTCTTTTTAAGTATGTTGCCCAGAATTAGACAGAGTTCTTGAAGTGGTGTCTAATTATTATTTCCTGTAATTTGGATACTCTTTATCTTGATTTAACCTAAAATTGAATTTTCATTGTTTGCAGCCATATGACATTGCTTTTCATATTCAGTTAATAATCAACTGCTGGTTCAATATATTTTTGCAATGTGCTGCATTCTGCATTCCATATACATTTGGTTTCACTTTGCTAAGTAAAGAAAGATGTTTTTTTTTCTATTAATTTTTAAAAAAAATCTAAACTCGTAAGATATTTTTTATTGTTTCTCTCTTCTCTGAAATTGGATAAGCATTCTATCAATGTTCATCTAAGTCATTAATAAAAATGCTGAATAATACGAGGCAGAGGATTGAACTTTGTAGGACTCCATTTTATATGTAACCCTAGTTTAATGAAAATTATTCACGAGTATAATTGAAGTATGCTTTTTTAGCCGGTTATATATTCATTTAATTTTCATTCATTTCAGCCCATAATTAGTGTAACAATTTTGCTAATTAGAATGCCATGAGATACTTTGTCAAGTGTATCACTAGACTCATTGTATGTTACATCTACTACATTCCCCCAGTCTACGAAAGAAATTATTTATTTTAAAAAATGAAATAAACTTTATAGAGTAATATTCCATATCCAGAAGATATGGAATACTAACTTCTTCCTTCTCCAACAAATTACCTTCACAAAGCTTTTGGATCACCCTTGAAACAGTCAGGGTACATGAGAAAAATGGAATTTGCTTGAATTCCCCAGAACTTTGTCTCAAGAATTGAGCATTGTATACTATTTGTCTTCCAATAAATGCCATAACTGTTTGGGGAAAAAAATACAGTTTGCTGTTGAGAAGCATCATCCATATTATCTAGAATTGGTGAGTGATAATAAACATCGAAAACAACATAGCTTTTATTTGTTCTACTGCATTGTAATCCAAGTGCTCTCTGCAGTATCAAGTTCATTCACTTGGATTTATGAATAGGTATTGCAACTTTGACATGCACAGTTTCCCCTTTACAATATTTATATTCCTTTTGAGCAGATTGCTTTTTTATTTTTATTTCCTATATTCTAAGCATGAGAGAGTTCACTATGTTCAGTACAGTAATCATGCTTTAACCATGTGAAAAAGGATAATTTGAGGGGTGGTTTCTTCACTCTTGCATATACTGATCAAAATATTATTATATTGTTATATGCTTCCAAAACAGCTATAATTATACCCATGTTATAAGCTCTATATGCTCTATATATACCCATCCCACCAGGCCCAGTAAGACTTCCAACTGATGAGATCCAGCCTTTTTTTGCTATGGAAACTGCCCTCTGGAACATTAGTCCCCCTAAAGGTAAAATTAACCCTGATCCTACTGGCCTTCCAGAAATCTCTTAAAACATTATTTTCAAGAAGGCTTGGGGATCACATGAAAACAGGGAGCCTGTGAGATGGTTATATAGTGTGTATGATGTTAGTCCATTCTCCTGTGATCTTATTTATATTAACGTTTAGTTGTTTTTAACAATTATTTTAGACTTACCTTTTTTTTTTGTACGCTGTCCAGAATCACGTTTGTGTGATGTGCAACTGTATAACTTTGAAACATAAATAAAGTTCAACATTTCAAGATAGATTTCAGAAAGAAAAAGGGTGAAAGTATTTTGAGATGTTTTTACATTAATTTTGGTTCTGGACTTCCAAGAAAGGTATGGTGAAGACAGTTCTGCAAAAGAGCTGCTGATGACTTGTAGCAAAGATCAAGGAACCAGTGAGTAGATCAGTTCCTTGGAATCTCTCCAGATAAGGAGAGGGTGGGAGACCACCCGCAAATGATAGCAAATATATGTGACCCAGAGAAATGTTGCAGGATCCAATCTGAGTTGGTCACTGAGACCAAAGGTTTATTCTTCCAAGCTTTTGAGCTCATACTAAAACCCATCATTAGGGAACTTCTCTCTCTCCATAATATGTATATGGGGCTGTTCTACACATTGTATTTATATGGTGCCTGGTTGTGTGTGGCTTTTAATTGTTAATTAGGATGTTGATGGCTAGCTATTAAGTCATGACACCGCTCCAATATATGCTCCAATGGCTGTTCCTCATGAGGAGACTCCATGACAGTGGTTTTCTACAGGTTTGAGTGCCAGGAGATGACATGATCAGGAATCTTGTTTGCAACCATAGCAGAGACCTTTAAAAAGGACACGATGTTTGCAAAACTCAATATCTAAACAATTTTGGAAATTGCCTATTACTATTCTAAAGTTTTTAGTGATCTTTAGAATGACAGGTTGAAAAGTCTTTTTTGGTGTGTTTATTTTCAACTCTGAACAAAAGAAAAATTAATTGCAAAAAATAATTTAAAAACTTAAAGAATTTGAAATAAATAGCAAACAGCTAAAGTTTTCTTCTAAGAAAGTTATAAACTGACTAATGTTCCAGAAAAAAAATGAATATCTACTTTTACTATAAGATAAATATTATAAAATATAAACAATTTCTAAAACTTAGTTTGCCTACCTTGGCAATTGCAATCATAAAATATAAATGATTATTTTAAAAACTGGACACTAGGGGGGACTAAAGCTTTTAAGCAGAAGGAAAAGAATACAAAATCTGATGTCTGTTAATACTAGGAATGAAACAAAATATTATAAAATATAATACTAAAGTAGATCTTTCAAGAATGGATCCAGAAGTTAATAACTACAATATCAGCACTGTCAGTAATGATATCTGTTTGTATGTGTAGTCTATGTCTAAAAGATGTTAATGAAGGAATGACAGATTTAGAACAAATTTTATCCAAGAAGACAGAGAAAGTACCAAAGGTAAAACAACAAA
The DNA here is from genome assembly GCA_032468155.1 of Oxyrhabdium leporinum. Lineage (NCBI taxonomy): Eukaryota > Metazoa > Chordata > Lepidosauria > Squamata > Cyclocoridae > Oxyrhabdium > Oxyrhabdium leporinum. Next base: position 97,489 of record JANHFL010001313.1, read on the forward strand.
TGACAGGCCAAGAGAAAATTTGGAAAAGAATGCTTTACTGGATGTACAAAAGAAACTGCTTTAAGTTTTAAAAATTAAAACGGAATTACAAATGATAAACCAATAAAATGACCTGGACAATGTTTTCTTATTGGATTTATAAGAGGCTTGTTGAAGCTTTGAAGAAATCTGTGTGATAGGATAAAGAAGAATTGAAGAGAAATCAAATTATATGGCATATTTCATTGAATTGCAAATTAAAACTCTTAGCAATAAAAGGAAAGACTATAGAGTTGGTTTATTTGATCAAGGTTAAAATAATACTTTTTTGCAATGTTCTGGCAATAGTCCATTATGGACTATTTGCTGATACAGGTTTGAAAAGTTGATATTAATGGATTTGTTTATAGATAAAATATGGGGTGTGGGATGAAGATATGTGTGAGCGTGTGTGTCTGTTTCAATGTGGGTGGGTGTATGTTAGAGTATTATTAAATTTGTGAAGTATTATTAAATTTATTTATACTTGTTATGATGAAGGTTAGAACTCACTTTATATATTTTCTATATTTTCCTTTTCTTCCTTTTTTTCCTTTTCTCTTTTTTTGCACTATTTATTCTCCCCCCCCCCCATTTTCTTCTTTGTTTTAATATATCTTGTATTCATTTGTACTTAACATTCTTAATAAAAATTACATTAAAAATAGAACCATTTCATTTCCATTGCTTTTCTCATTCTGCCTTCTTCCATACTCGTTTCTTCTCACAAGTATTGTCCTATTTCAAATTGACAGTTAAGTTTAATAAAGACATATTTTATTTTTTCACAACAACTTTCTTTTCAGAAGTTATCTATTCTTAAAAATATATATTGAAAGCAATCAATGGATTTCCCTAAGAAAAAGAAAAAGGTGAGACATTTTTCCAGAACCATTACATTACATGCCCTGGCTTGGATAGAAAGATCTACAAGTCGGAAATCATTGGCTGCAGACATACTACACTCTATACACTAATGCTGGATTAACCACAAGTAGCTATGTTCAAATATTAGGCTCCAAAAATTAATCATCTGAATTGCACAGCATGTTAAGGCAATGTTTGAACTGCCTTAAACAGGCTCAACTACAACTACCTATCCCCATTTTAGTTTGAATCAGAATTTTGCACATCCTAGCAATTGGGTTGAAAGCCACATCCTGTCATTTTCCACTCCATTGTACATTGCTTATAGCTACATGTAAACTAAAATTGCCTTTAAGTCAAATATATATCATTATAACCTTATGGACGTGCCCATGTAATTGTCTTTGCCATACTATGGCAGTGATTTAATATTCCCTTCAATGGGGATGTTTTAACTTCCCACTTTAGCTTGTAGCCATGGTGATTCCTGGTGCCTCCCATCCAAGTTCTCCTAAGGTCTGCTCTTGCTCAGCTTTCTGAAATTAGCCAAGGTTGAACACTACTATATATAGAAGTATCTGAAATCTAAAACAAATTAAAAATGAGGTGGTAAAACCATTCCCAAATGCTGTTTAATCCTAGGCTTGGTCCACTTTGTGCAGTGAAATTGCTTCTCAAATGCCATATGAAGTGGGGGAATCATACCTGGTATGCCTGGATTTATCTTTGCATTATTGTTTACAGATGGTAGATTACTTTTGGATTAAACCCCCCTTTGGGTCTCCTTTATTAGAAAAACTGTACCATCTAATCTTGCAAATGGATGTTTCTTTTCTTGCTTGCTTGCAATAGCATGGATCATCTGCAACATCGCCTGAATAAGTGTACCATTTGTCACAGGATAAAAAACTGTCATCATTAACTTGATTAATCAAATGGTGCTGTTAAAGATGGATTGGAAACAAAGTAGGCAGTCCACTGCTAGGTAACAAATAAATATGAACAAGTCAACTAATACTGGATAATAATCTTCACATATTTTTTTTGGCTTGGAAAGCTATCAATTACTGGTAGTTATTCCCCCACCCCAGATACATTTTTCTCTAGGAACAAAAGTATGATTTGCTCAAAAGTCATGCTGCTTGTTCACTTTAGATATTTGGAGATATTTTGTTAAGAACTTCCACTTTTCTTGTATAATGTGAAACTTTGACTTTGATGGCCCGACGGACATAATGATAGAACTGAAAACCTGTAATAAAATTATTCTATGTTCAAGATACCACTAAATTTCTGTACTGTGATTATAATTCTGATAGCAGGAGTCAAAGTAAGCAAGGCCAAGGAAGAGTTTCATTTTTTTCATTAACACAGATAGAGATGAATGTGGTTTGTATTTAGAAGCCACCTATAGATATTTGGAGAAGGCAGGGAGTGGGGTGGGTGGGGTAGCTCAGAAGTAGCTCAGGTTCTGTTGTTTAGGACAAAAAAACAAATGGCAAAATACAGGAGAAATTGAAAAGGTATTTTTGAGAACTGGTGACCCAGATACTACTGGGCTCTTGAAGAAGTAGGCGAGGGTGATATATAAAATAAAGTTATGCGGGCTTATTAAAGGACAGGGAATAGATTTGGTCAGAAGTGATCAAACTCTTGATGGTCAGGGCATGTTTTTAACATTGAGGGGAAGCCAGGCTTCATCAAGGAAAATGGGATGCAAAGACAGCAGGATTTTCTCCTGCATCCTTCTTTTCTGGATTTTTTTTTAAGGTTTGTTAAGCTTTCTCTAAGGTTGACATTAAAGTTGCCATCTGATTTCTGTTTAAAAGAGTAAGAAACCATACTCCCCAATTTCCGACAATTGTGCTTGAAGTCAATGCTGGTGGCAAAAGGAGCTTGGGACTTCATATAGTCTAGAGCCACCAGCTGCCCATTCTTGTTCACTATCCATTCTGATGCCCTGACCTTCATTTACTATGTTCTCTGAATAAACCCAAAGATAATGAAACATTTTAGTGTTAGCAGCTGTATAATATCAAGTGGTTGTGCCAATTTCTTTAAAACATTTCCTAGATTTCCTTACAGAGGCTACCATAGATGATGGACATTATAGTCCAACAGATATAGAAGACACCAAATTGCAAAAGGTTAGAAAATTATATCTATGGGCTCATGTGACACTCAGACACTTCTTTGCTTCACTATTGAAAGCTGGCAGCAAATAATCCAGAACTTAGTTTAGAAGTGATTGATGAAAATAAATGGCTGATAAATATCCAGGTTCTAGGTCACCCTCAGCCTCAGCTATGGAAGATCTGCAAGACATTCTTTCAGCATAAACTACTTCATGAGATCTTGTTGTGTGGGAGAATAGAAAAGAGCATTATAAACTAAGAGAACCAATTTGTTGCGGTGAGCTAGAGATTGGGGAGTTTGTGACTTCTAGTTCTGCTTAGACATGGAGCCAGCTGGGTTACTTTGGGTGCACACTCACAGACTGTGTACCACTTTTGAATGGGGAACCAAGAGTATTAGTGGAAAATTCCTGGGTCAGACACTCCCGTGTCCACAGCTACTCGATAGGATTGAGTTAGAATCACTTCCTCCCCATTCAGGCCTTGGCAAGCCTAAGGTCAAAATACATAGTTTGGTGTCATCAGATTACTAACGATAGTGAATCCAAAAGCAGGAGATGGCCTCACTTAGAGGCTTCACAATAGACGTTAAACAGGAGAGAAGAGATAGTTGACAGAATTCCCAGCTCCCCCAACCTATCCAGAAGGATACAGTGGCCAATGGTATTAAATGTCTCTGAGAGATCAAAGTTCATAAGGATGCATGCACCACTTACATCCTAGCTCCACTATAGATATCAATATGTATGAAAAGTTGTCTCAGTACTGAATCCCTGCCAGAAACCTAACTGAAACAGATTTGAATAAGAAAAAGGGAAATGTGGAGTTAGGACTATAATTGTCTAAAGTTGGTCCAATGACAGCTTCTTGAGGAAGGAGTGTACCACTGCCTCCTCCAAAGCCAAAGGCACTGCTCCCTCTTTCAATTAAGCCAACATCATTACATAGAGCCAACTACAGATCACTTGCCATAATCAGGTAACGGAACTAACAGTCCAGCGAGCCTTGTCCATTTCCTCGGGTGTTCCTAACTCAAACTCATCCCAAATCATTCCAACACTGAGCCCCAAATATCTCAGCCAGACCTGCCCATTGAAAGTCCAACTTAGAGTAGATCTGAGCAATTTTATTTGGCATCTCTCCAAAAGCTAATTGTTCTGTAGTAACAGTATCCAAATGGGAAAGCATTATTGCACTCCATCGTTGCCCATCACCAATTAAGTCAATATAAATGAATTGTCTACTTATATGGGGGTGGGTGGGTTTGTTAGTCTGTTATAGTAGGTTATAAAACTTATTTCATTGAATGACTGCAAAAATCCTGCATTATTAGAAAGAAACTAACTTTATAATTGTACATCCCATCTCGCTCCCTTAATTAAAATATTAATTAAAATGTACACATACACCACCCAAAGTCTGAGCTTTTAAGGAATCTCACAGCAACCAGTACAGAGAAAGCATAATTTATGCTTGCTGAAAGGTTACCATCAGATTACTACAGTTCAGCAGGGACCTTGACTTGACTGGTAACTTATACTACAGCATACTCAACTCAGTGGCTAATTCAGCCCTGATGTTATGAATTATCAGGAGAACCAGCATGCCATAAATCTAAATACTATGACATTTCCAAATTGTCTGCTACCCTGGCAAGAACATACTAGATTGGATAGTTACATGGTGACTCTTGAAAATGACCTTATAGAAGCATTTATTTCGCAACACTTTACCCTCGTTTTGATTAATTAGATTTAGAAATGTTCCTCATTGGGGAATGGCAAAAGATGCCAATCAGCTGAGATCGCACATTGAATCCATATAATTTGCCATCTGTCCAAGGTTTGAATGTGTAACAGGCTCTCCAAAGAGACACAGGTAAATTATCTTGCTAAATAAACTATTTCCTTTAAAACTTAAGTTTTTGCTTATTTTTTTAAAAAGTCTCTAGTGAAAAAAAAGACACAGGATGAATTTAACCTCCATTCAATGAGACAGAAGCACTAATGTATAATATTCTAACACACACAGTTCTCTCCATAGAGGAACATTTATAAACATAAGAATCCTCTAGTTTGTGCCAATGTATAAATTGTTGTTCTTGTGGTTTTAGCTAATTGCAGAAAAGCTAATGAATTTCATTAAGTATGAACTCTGTCACCTGAAAATACTGGAAAAAAATGCCTTTTTAGTCCTGATTATAGCCTGCAGAGAATATACAAAATTTGAATAAAATCAAAGCAGAAATGCAAGGATCTAGTTCACTATTTAATTATGGTTTGTTGCATAGTCAGCTATTGTTGTTGATGATGATGTTTGGATACCTGGAGTAGGAGAGGTTGATCCATTTTATCTTAACTTAATAAACTGGAACATTGGTGAAATTTGGAGACTTTTTTTCACACATGCTACAAGTTTTCCGTTTTTATGTTTCGCTATACAGAGAAATTATGATTAATGCTTTAAAATAAGCCAGTGTAGTCTGTCAATTTCAGACAAGCCTTAATTGTTTGACTTGGTTAATCATGGTTTCTCTGTTCATGATAAAAGGGAGAAAATGTGAATTATAATGGAAAATATCCAAATTTGTTTCTTTACTCACAGTAAGGGAAGAACAAAGAAGCATATGCACAATCCACATTCTGATTCAGTTCTTGCCATATTAAGGCAAAAGCCAATATCTGAACACTGTACAATACAGAACAAAAATTCAAGAGTAGTAAAATGATTTTGGTCATATCTTAAATGAGCAACAGAAAAACTGTCAGCACTTGTAAAAATTCTTACAAGAAAATATTTTATTTAGTCCTTTGTTGTTTGAACTGATTGGTGAAATTCATCATTTAAAAACTGCAACCAAAACATGGGCTTGGTAAAATGAATATATATCCTAATTAATCAGTCAGCCATTTAATCTACTGAATGGTATCTCCAATTAATTATTTGCATATAAATTTTTTGTATAGGTCATAATAGTTATAAAACAATTGCCCTTTAAATGTGCAGAAAAGTATTCTTGGCCTACAATAAAGTCTTTCTTCCTTTAGTTACACATAGGAGGAATGCCTCTCTCTATGGTAGATGCAACTTTGCTCTTGAAGTCTTCTGAAAAGTTTCTACTGATAAGTATGGATCTACTAAACAAAGAGGACTGATAGTCTATAGCAGGGTTGCCAAACTCAAGGCCTGTCGGTCAGATCCAGGTCCAGATCCAGCAGGGCTGACCTGGAAACAGTGAAGGACCGGCCCATGGTGCCAATGCGGTGTCAATTTTCACTGGCAAAGGGTTGCAGGAAGCTGTCGCAGTGGAAAACAGAGCCTGGGAACTCATTTTTGCTGGCAGAGTGTTCGGGCCACCACAGGCACCCCTGACATGAGTGATGTTGAGCTGGCCACACCCACCCTGGCCACGCCCACCCTGTCCCCTAAGGTCAAACACAACCTGATGCGGCCCTCAATGAAATTGAGTTTGACACCCCTGGTCTATAGTCATGCAAGTCAATTTCCTGTGTTCATAATTTCCATTTCAGAAAACCCAGAGCAGAGTTAGACATTGGCAGCCAAGATTGCAGTTTGGACCATGATACTTAAAATTCATAGCCAGAACTCCCTCTGATTTGAATCTCATCAAAAGTGGAGAGAATGTTACAGAAAAATGGTTACCAAAAGGTTACACACTTCCTATACCACTTAACCTACAGCTAGCGTTACAGGTAGTCTTTGAGTTACAACTTTTCATTTAGTGATCATTCAGAGGTACAAGTAGCCCTGTAAAAAAATGACTTACAACCTGTCCTCACACTTATAACCATTGTAGCATCCCCTAACATTTTCCAAGACCCCCTGATACCCAGATTGCAGTCCCTGGCACCAGAGTTGATTTATTTTCTCTTTATATGTGCTAGCACCAAAATTCTGGAATTCCTTCCCCCACATGAACTACCTCTTTCACCAACATCTGCCGCTGTATGGAAGAAGCTTCCCCAAATAAGTTGGAGGGAGGGTTGCTGCTTCTCTGAAACCAGGAAACCAGAAGCAATCTTTTTTTTTGGGGGGGGAAACCCCCAGCAATTTGGCTTCCCATAATTAAGAATTTGTGTCACCAAGTGTTAATGGCAACTTCCGTTTTAAAAGTGAGCTTTGGAGATGGAATAAATCTGAAGGCTGTTTCTATGAGTTAAGATAGCAATAGAAAGGAAGTGGTGGTTGCGTGCACATTAAATATAGATGTGCAAAGGCAGATTAGGTAAAAAGAGGGAAAGTTACTTTGCAATAAGCATGCTGTTAGCATCTTAACACAGCAATCAAGTTTATTTACTGCAATAGAAATCCCACTCATTTTACCACAGCCAGATTATGAGCAGCAGTAAACCACATTTGCTGTGTTTGGGATGGGAGGCAGAATAATATAAGCAGTGAACTGAAATTAGGGAAATAAAAAGCCTTTGTTGGGGGAAAGGACAATGTTAAACCTCTCCACATTCCTCTTTGTCTCTGAGGAACGATTCTCCATCATCTTGACAGCAATGTTTTATTTTTGTGCTGTGAAGTTTATTTACTTGAATTATTAATGTTGCTTTTGTTTTTTGCAATATCCTTTTTTCTCCTCTTTTCATTCACCTGTCATAGTTATTTCTGATTCGCATTTCAGGATGATGCAAACATCTCAGGGAAACTCTTCAGTGTCATCCTTATTTTGCTCTGTTGTCAGATTACTCTGCCTTTATGCTAAAACTACGCTATTTTACTCCTCCTCCCCTGCCAATGAAGATTGTCGATCACACCAATTCTTCAAGTGAATGGATACATGATAGAATGTAAACTACAGCTCACGTATCAACAGATAGTATCACTTGTACAAGCAGAAAAGCAAATACAGAACTCACTTTTCACTGCCTATCCTCCTCCTTCCCACAGAAGCTTTTTCAGTAGTATAATATGCCCCCAAACTATTGGCTTCTCAGGATCAAAATTAGAATAAATGGTTTTTAAAAGCAGAAATAGACAACTGCTGACTTAAAGTACTCTCCACTCATTTTTGAATTGGTAGGAAATTGTATTAGCATAAAATATGCTGCCCACACTGCCGATCCAAGTCATTTCCAAATGGTGTTGTCCTCATTATGTGTCTACAACCTACAATAAGCAAAGCAATTGGTTGATTACTCCTGTTTTGCTGCCCTCCCTCCTCATCCCATCACTGCTGAGTAGAAAAGGATCTGTCATGGTCCTTTAAGTTTACCATA